>VVHJ01052559.1:0-15004 GCA_015107715.1 Tylochromis polylepis
TCCCTCTAATGGAGCAGAACGAGAGGGCGAGCACTGAGCTGCTTGTGTTTGCTCCCCTATTAATTATCCTCTCCCAACCAACTTAAAGCACAGTGTTATATTCTTGCAGCAGCAGCTCTGTAAGTCTTTCTTTAGCATTTACATTAGTGGCAACATGCTCTTCTGATAACCAGGATATGCTGACTGCTGGACTTCACAATGTATTTTTTAACTAGTGCTGTGGGTTAGTAAAATGTTGTGATTGTTTCCTCGGTCGACACTGTGAGGGTCCACATGGTGTAGAAAATGTCTGCTGACCATTGTATACGACAGGTTCCTACTTTATTTTAAATTCCTACAGGAGATAAAATGCAGAGCAAATTACTTTCAGAGGATTTGTGAAACTCATGCTCTAAAGAGTTATTACATATGAAGAAGAACTGTTGCAACAGTGTAATGTAATCTTCAAATTATTAATTGGTTTTCTGTAAATAAAAATAGAAAATCCCAAGCCTAAATGAAGCCTTGGTAAAATATCAAAGATATGAATACATTATGAACTGATTCAAAATAGGTGATTTTTTTTAACGAAAATTATTAATTTATCAATTAAGTTAAGTCCACCTTTGCATGCAGACACAGTACCCAGATCTGTAGCTCCTGAGCATACAAGGAAAACCTTTAATTTTAGGCTGATATCATTTTCACACATGGACTCAAGTGTTGGCAGAATCAAGTAAAAAAATAAATAAATAAATAAACAAACCCTAATTTGCTTGTTCTCATGTCTAATACATGACAGGAGACAGAAGTCTGCATATATACAGTCTCAGTACCAGAAATGCTCTATTTTGGTTTAGGACAGGGGGCTGCTCGATAGATGGAGCATGAGGTTGGTCACAAAATGATCACCTTCCAATTCGCGCTACAATTACCTGTACTATGCTCACACAGGTGAAATGCGGACACTGACTTTGTATGCTGACTTTCTGAAAAGTTCCAGACTGCACAGCCATGCTGGATGGCTTAACTGTCTTTCCTCTAGCATGCAGATGGTAACTAGCTTTTCCACTCTGCAGTGATAAGGCCGATTCAGAGAGACACTGTCATAAATTTGCATGAACTGGGCCTCTATTTCCTTTTCTGGTGCAATGAACATGGTGCACAACATTTGGACAACTTTTATACAGGAACTTCAGCCTTTCTGCACCCTTTATGGCTGATTGTAGTAATTCACCCTTGTCGACATGCACTTTACAGAGGCTGGGGCTCTCTAGGGCAGCATTACTTCTCACACAATGACACACAGAGAGTTGTTCTCTTCCCACAAGTGTGACTCTTAACATTTGCTTCATATAATAACACATTAGTTCTATTAACTTTTATTTCACATTTTTATTTACAGGAACTATTTTTAAATACAGAACTGTCAATTTTGTGTTACAAATAAACACTGATATTTTTAACTTTATATTTTAGGATTTTCACTGCATTTTATCTCAGGGCGTCCCCTGAACTTATGATTTTTAGCCACGTCGCCCAGCCTACACGATGTGCTGCTAATAAAAAGTTCGGATCCTTTATGTAGTGCTTTGGCTCCCATTTCCTGCCACCGATGACCTAAAGGTACTTCTACCTATAAAGGTAGAAGTACCTTTAGTACTTGTACCACCATCCTTTGTGGCTCTCCTTGTCTCAGCTGATACAGCAGTTGCTCTCACAAATTTATGTTTACAGTGTTTGCATTTTTTACTTCAGTTTATTTAGTTTATGATGATGATGTTGTTGTTTTTGGTCATTCTGTTATAAGGGGTCATTTTTGCCTACCTTCCCATGGAATTGCACATTTGACCTTTTCTGTGATAAACCTCAGTGTCTTCTTCCAGTTTTTATGGGTCTATAAAGTGCAGCAACTGTTACAATTGGAGTAAGAAAACAATATAAATGTCCTACATGAGGTTAAGTTATACTTGGGCTCAGGGGGCCCTGTGGCACACAACTATACCTATACTGTTCAATAAACAGATCTATAGTTATAAAACAGGCACACTTTTTTCTCTCACTAGCTGAAACTAAGCTGCAAGCTACCCTGATTGTATTTTTTTTTCCAAAAAGTTCTTGAAGGAATTTCTCCTTGGCCTTATTGAAAGGTGTTTTGAGAACATGACTGTGATTAAACCCTCCTTTAAACATAAATAACTTGAGAGTGCCTCCCAAAGCTAATGATGATTTGCCTGTTTTTATTTTTCATTAGTCACTGAAGTGGAATGCATGACATTATAAACAATGTCTGTTTATGGTATTTGTAGCAAGAGCATATTAATTCTGAAAAGTCTAGTTCATTATGGGAGCATTGAATTAGCTGGGCCTTGCCTGCAGTAAACGGATATGATTGGGCCGTCTGGGCACACTTAAACCATAATTATGGAATACTTTGGAGGAAGCTGAAAACTAGTTTTAATGACTTGATGACCTGCTCTCACTTGAAAGAAAAATGAAAAGATAATGACCCATTTGAAAGTTGGTTGTGATGTATGTATATGTTGTTTAATCAGATAACAGACTTGTTATTCCTATCATACATTTAAAAATGTGCCAGTAAAGCTCACTGGCTAATTTCTAACTAGTCCCTCTTGGCAGAGTGATTTTTATCTGTATTTTACATGAAAAAAAATACAGCAATTCAGTCAAACATGCAATTATACATCTTTTAATTATCTTAATAAGTTGTAAAGGCTGGATTATACCTGGTGAAAGCTCTTTGTGTATAGCCAGTCCTCATAGGTGTTGCAAAGTTCTGTAGTCCTCACTGAAAAAAATCAATAACTGTAACTTGAGCATAAAATACATTTTTATTTGTCAGATGGAGAAATAAATTGTCTTACACCTATTTTTGATTAAAGTTTCACTGAACTGAAAAAAAAGCTCTATAATAACTGTAGAATCTAAATACATATATGATCATTCATTTCAAACGTAACTTTTTCTTGTTTCTGAAAATCTGCTTGTTTAGTGTGTGCTTAATGCAAAGCCTCAGCTAAATGAGCTCAAATATCACACTCAAAATGTTTTTTGGAGCCTTGAGTTTTCTAGGTCATATCTGAGCCATGATCAAATTTTATGCCAGAACGATGAAAATCTCAGCAACCATTCTGCATCCTCTTATCCAAAGCTATCATATTTCAGACCTTTAGGGCTAAACCTATGTGATATATTGACATTACATGTGTGGCAGACCCAATACAAAAATGTCTCCAAACGACCAGATCATTGCTTTTACTCACTTTTGTGACCCTTAAAAACAAACCAAAGCATTTTACTTACTATAAAATAGTTTATCATTGTTCTAAACACTCATGGTGTGGTTCTCTGGCTGCTAATGATGATGTTTGTTGCTTATCTAATAACCTTGGGCTTGAAAGCAAAATTCAACATCTGTATCAAACTGATCCAGTCCTGATGTCAAGGTAATGGGAGCTGGTAAATGGTTTCAAATATCTATGGGATATGCACCATGCACCCTGAATTCTTCCACCAGGTTCAGATTCTCAGTGCAAATTCTGCTGTAACAGTCTAAGGCATTTGAGGGTGAAAATGTGCCACAAAAAAACCCCTAAAAGACATGAGGTATGGTGTGCATCATTGTCTGCCAGTAGAGCGACACCAACACAATCATTATTCACACTCAACCCTTTCTTAATTCAAGTTAAAGTTTAGGGGAAAAGATCTTGCATGCTTAGCATTCCTTCCCCAGAACTGAAGAAAGTCTTAAATTTTATAGGGGTTTCTAGATCTGTACAAATGAGGATAAATACATCCTGGAATCCATGGAATGACCTTTACAGTTTAGGATGAATTTTACATGTGTCAGCCTGTATTGCTGTAATTCATTTTCCTTTACTGTACAAGATGATGACCAAAAGTTTCTTGTGCCTTGTTCTAATATGATTTCACCTCACAAGTGAGTGCAAGAACATGGAAAGAGAGCCTTAACTCAACAGAAAGATTTTATGTTTTACTTGTTTTTTGTACTTGTTTTTAAGATGCATACTTAAAATAAAAATGAATGATCTACTGTTAGACATTTTTTGTTATATTATAATGAAAGATATTTTTGATGTCAGTGGGTTTAAAAAAAAATCATAATATCAATATCACTGTTTCCTACAATTAAGAAACAAATGTGATTGTGTTAGTCACAAGCAGAGGGCATACAAAGCACTTGAAGGCTTCCTTAAATAAATTATTAAATAATATTTATATAATTTGTGACAGTAGCACAGTAATTGGCCGGCTTTCCAGTCAGTTCCTCATTCAGTTGATGAGCTTCACGATCAGCTGGCAGTGGTAACTTGTCTGCTCTGGAGCCTCGGTGAATTCGGCACCATGGCATATGAACCAGCCCTCCACCTGTTAAAATACTCACAGTGGACTTGTAGTGCTGCAGTCCATGTTGGTAGATTAGGAGTCCTTCCGACTGCAAGACTGCAAGCTCTACTTGTGAACATGAGATGGGTAAGGCTGAGGCTAGCTGGTTAGGAATGGCTGAACTGTCAAAATAAGAGCGATGTTCTCATTTTATATAGATGACCAATAAAATAAGAAAAAAATATATAAAATGAGTCACAAAATACACTTGGGCTGCAGTTAATGTGCCAGCCCAAGTAAAGAGAATCACTAAATATTGTTTTAAGTAACCAGTAAAGTTGACATTGTGACATTCTGTCAGGGCAAGCAAGGTAAACAGTGCTTGTCCTTTGAAATCTATAATATCTATAACAGACATCAATTAAAACCTACCAAAGCAAAAGCAATCTCTCTGCTTAAATCTCAAACGGTATCCTGTCTCATAAAAGATCTCCCAGTGCCAGTTATTATTCATCCAGTAAATTATTGCCATTCTGTGGCTATATTTGGATTGGCTCTGTTTGAAGTGTAATCTATAGCATTTCTTGTTTTCATAAGCATCTCGGTGTCCACTTATCAAATTCTGGAGCAGGGAAAGCTGAGAGACCTGCAGCGTTTTCTGGTAGTTGTTTATCTAATACAGCACTTAATTTTTTATTAATATTTTTCATCCCCTGTAGATATTGTCTCATTTTATCCACTTGTTGGTCTGTAAAAGTCGCAACACACCACTGCTTTATACACAGTAGAGTCTCCCATTATTCTCATCTGTTGATCAGTCACATGCCACACTGCTAAAAGAGAAACACTTGGCATATAATTAGAGAATCTATGTTCTGTCTGCAACCTAGTTTAGCAAGAAAACCAAACCATCAAAGTTAACATCAAAATAACGCAGACTACTGCTTTCATTTTTGTAAATTATTGTGGTTCCCTTTGGGAACCTGACCTGCATGGTCATAAAAGTTACATGGATTGAAGTGCTTCTTGGACAGTTTCCTGGATACAGTGGTAAAGTAATAATCAGGTAATGCAATAATTATATTTGTCTTTTTTTCTATTATCTTCCATATTTATGATATTCTTCTTTAAAATGACCTAAATATGAATTTTATTTTATCAAAAGCAATTTTGCAAAAGGATGGCCTAGAAACCAACAGGGTTGAACGACAGTTGTGGACAATGTAATTTCAAGTCCATTACATAAGTCCATTATCACTTCACCACTGAATCTGAAAGCAATTGATATTATCTGTGACATAAAACTTTAACCTCTACTCTCTTCCTTCAGGTCTGTCCCTCTATAAATGTTTTAGCCAGAGATGCTTAATACTGCATTTGGAGAGTTTTATGTAGCCAGGTCAAATCCAAATTCAAATCAGTGTTAACACATTAAATTTGTTTCCATCTTAGAGTGACACTGCAAATGTTAATGTGCCTTTGAAGTAATCCCTTGGGCTTTGCTCAAGAAAGCTCTCAGTATTCCGACTGAGAGTTTAAAACAGGTTCGACGTCTTCTACTTGATGATTGCAGAATTTTTTATTTTTTTTTTAAAGTTTGCAGGATTTAAGAGTTTGTTTTTGATTGGCAGCTGGTACTTTTTTTTTTTTTTAAATTAGGTTTAAGGAAGACACTGAAATCACTTCTTTTTTTTTTTAGTTTTTTATTTCTTGTAGTGGTTTCCAGAAGGATCTCTAGTCTGCCTTAGACCCTGGCACTAGCCTAACTTAGTGATCACCTTCAAGTGTTCAGTTGCCTTTAGTGTGTGAGTGTGAGTTGAGTTTGTTTATTTTTTAGAGCTGGACATCCCAAGAAAGCAAGAGAGTTGCTGTGTGTGGAAGTTACTGCTGTTTCCACTTTTGACCAATATTTAAAGCATCATAGTGTTCTTCAGTCAGTCTGCTCCACTAAATGAAAACAAAAGACACCTTGTACCAAGGTTGTCTCTTCCTGACACTAGCATTGTGATTCGGTCAATAATCAGTAATATCATTGCTGTACATAACTGCTGGTTATGGTGACATGCTAAAAGTAAAGCAGAGAATTGTGCCTCCACCCCCTACAAATGTTTCTTTGCTGATGTCTGCGTGATTGTAAAATGACATTAGAGTTCGGAGGAGCACCACTCCTTGGTCAGCCATCTTTTTAAAATCAAGGTTAGTCTGTTTGTTACACTTCGTGTTATTCTTAGAGTGAAAGGAAGAGGAGGGGATTCATTTTTCATGGAGCCATTTGAGTTTTCTCATACCAGCTGAGAATCGTTGAAAGCCAAATGTGAAAATATATGTCTGTGCCTGAAAGCTCAGCATGAATAAGTCAACAGTGTCAAAATGTTTATTCATTCATTTATGAATCGCTACTCACTGATGCTCCTCAGTAGTTATCCTCAGCGGCACCTCAACATATGCTTTTGTCTAAGTGCATGCAAATTATGAACCCATTGTGATTGTTTTTCTGAACATATGTTCTTCATTCCACTTTATGCAGCCTTTCCTTTTTTCTATTATTAGTCTAGGTTAGACATGCAGTTGCTAATTACTCACTGGTATAGCATGAAATGACTCATACTAATATTCTTTAAACTATCTGAATAAGTCACAGTTGGTTAATGTTGCTTTTTGGCAATTCTGGAGTGGTTCATCCACCCAAGCACTTTAGCTGAGCAAAAACAATGCCTATAAGAAAAAAATGAAGAACCTTGTGTGTTGAATGGGAAATGAATGGTGCTAGATTATGTTGGGCATGTCTAATGGCAGCATCTAGATGTTTGCAAAGTCAGCACTGTTGCAAAGCCGTAGACATTTGGAAAGATGCATCCATGATTCAGACAAAGAATTATAATCCAGCAGACACCTTATACATACCCATCCTTGGCAGCCGGCAGAGGTCCCAGCTGCAAGCTCATTTATGTGAATGCAGCAGGGATAAAAAAAGACAAAATAACAGTTAAGTCGAGGCTCATCTGTTAACATAGTAAGCTGACTTTCCCTGTCCTCTGCAAAGCGAAGCAAACATTTTTTGCTTACTAAGAAGCAGTTTATGAGAACTCTGCAAAAGATGTCCATTTTGGAGTTTATTAGTTATTCAGGAAAGGCAAAGCTACTCATTCCCAGCACACAAATGGCCTGCTCTAATAAGGATTTAGACCATCTCCCCTTTAGTGTCACTTTCCTTTATCTTTCAGAGAATGATGCTGGTGCCTGTTGTCCAAGGAGCCTGTAACAGCTTTTACTCTGTGTTTTCAAACACCCTGGACCCCTTAGTGGGAACTTGTAAGCGCCTTAGGTATGCCTGAACCTTAATGACATTAGAGAAAGATGAAACGAGAAGAAAAGAAAAGCCCTAGAATGACTCGGCAAGCTTTGCCAACCCTCCAGCTGTAGAGACATGGTCTTTAAAATTCATACATTTTAACAAAGTCACACTAGTTTATGAAAATAAAAATTCTTAAACCAAAACACTTTTATTTGAAATCACTATGTCAGTGCAAAATTATTATATTACCTATTTTATCAGCATATTTATAGGATATTTAATGCTTTCTGAAGGATATTTGAAAATAAACAACATTGAATATTCAGTAATTTGATCAGCTAATTTAAATTATTTTTATGATGAGTCAACTGTTTTAGCAATTACTAAGCAAATGTTAAGCCTTTATTGGCTACCGCCTCTTAAATGAGGGCAATTGTTCCTTTGCCATATTATAGCTAAAAGAGAAGTTTAGAGTGCTGGTTAAACAAAATAAACACTGAATAAGTCATCATGTGCTCTTTTATGACGTTTTTTACTGTATATTAAACGTGTATTTGATTAGTGAATATACAGTCATGTGAAAAAACATTTTCACAGAAATTGGATCATACAGTAGGACAATGATCCAGAATGTCTGAAAAAGAAAACAATCAAGGCATCACATCCCAGTCAAAGTCCAAACCTCAAACGGACGTGCCCACAACCCTCAACAAACTGAAGCAATGTTGTAAAGAAGAGTAAGCCAAAATTCCTCCACAAGAACGTGAGAGGCTGATTAAAATCTTACAGAAAACGATTACTTCAAAAAAAAAAAAAAAAAAGAAAACGATTACTTCAAGTTGTTGCTGCTAAAGGTGGTTCTGCAAGCTGCCGAGTCATTACGTGTGTTTTTTCACATGCAGGAGTCTGGTGAGGCTCTCTTTTTCACTTGACTGTAACTGTTAGACTAAGTGCTGATTTAAAAACAGTTGCAGACCTAAAATAAATAGTGTCTTAAAAGGTCAATGACATATTTACACAGGTAATCAACCTCAAAGCTTTTAACAGTGAATGTAATCTAATCCATCCTGATCACAGCAAAGGTTTAATACATTGAAATACAACCAGCATATCAAAGATATTACATTTGTACAAATTAATTACATGCTGTGCGGTCACATGTTTTTGCATGTTGCATGTATTTCCTCTCTTTGTTGTGAACAGAACACTTTTACTAAAAATAATGCAGTATTTTACTTAATCCCTCCCAGGAAAAAGTAATTAGTTACACTACTTATTATGTGTTTCTGTAAAATGACCTTAAATGCATTGTCTTATAATTACCATTTAACAATTTAAACCTATGAGTAACAGTCCCAAACACCAAAACAAATCCCTATCCTAATGAGGACACCCTGCAATCACCACTGTGATTCTACTGTAGAAACATGAACAGGTAAAAGTGGAGACGGAAAAAAGCCTGACTGCTGGGCTGGGGTCGGCATTCACTCAGCTTTAACGTTACTCTGAGTTCTTGGCTAGTTAGCATTAGCATGCTGTCTGTGCAGATGCTTGCAAAGAGCTAGAGTTGTGTTAGCAGCATAATGCAGTTGTTTCTGTTCTGGATGCAATTTGCAATTCTCCTTTTGTATAATAAAAATAAAAGTAATGTCCATAACCATGCTTTCAACTCCACCACTCAGGCACACGAACTGAAATCAGCTGATTGTAGAACAAGTGCAAGTAAAACCGATAAGCTGAATCGATGGGCAAGCAGACTTCCACGGAATTCCAAGGAACTGAACTAGTGGGAATCAGTTCTTTACAAGAACTGCTTCTGGATTCCCATCCCTACTTTTTTATACCTTCATTGGATCATCCTCAGATTAAAAAGTTCATATCCTCTTACAATGTGCTTCCGTGGCTCATTTTTCCTTTCGGTTCTGCCTGCCCCTGACTTCCTGGAAGTGAACTATCCAAAATCCTTGTCACACATTCTTAGTTTGATTTGGACTGAGGTTTGGCTCTTTGGTACATACTGGCCCATACAGCCAGAGGATGTCTTACACCTGTAATTGGTTCACATGAGGTTGGCAAGTCTGAATCAAATTAATCTTAGCCTTAGGTCTTTGTGCTGGTCTAGTTTGCTGTGTTTTATACACATAATATTTAGTTTACAATCAGAAGGAGGGGCATTCCAAAAAAGTGATCATATTGTAATAAGGTGAAGAGAGAAATTCTCTCACTTCTGATACACTAAAAAAAAAGAAAAAGCACCATTAAGAAGTCGGAACACCTCAGAGACTGTTATCTATCACATTATCTCTCTTCTCTCCCTGCAGGCAGTACCCAATAGCTTTGCTTTCAGCGTCTTGGCAGCTTAATCAAAGACAGAAAGTCCACAGTGGGTTTAGAAATGTGCAGGCGGGAACAGACAGCGCAGGATTCTCCTTACCTGTTCTCTCTGTCTTAAGGAATAAAAATAACCTAAAATTTGTAACTCAAAAGAAAAAGACCTATTTTAATGTTTACTCAGCTGCTGCAGGGGAAGCAATGAAGACATTATCAATTTTTCAACATAAAAGACCTATTTTCACATAAGAAACATCTTAAGCCTGTGCGGGTATGTTAGCGTGCTGAGAATCGCATGTGTGAGGATGTTGGGGTGAATGAGTGTGTGACTGAATTAATAATGCATGAGATTTTGATTCTGAGAATGTTTGTTAGCATTCTTTCTTCTTCCAAGTATCAGTAGGCATTTTCACATATGAACTTCAGAAAGTGTTTGTAGAATCGTGTCCTGATATTGTTTCATGATGCCTGTTCTTACATGTACTACGCAGCAAGAGATCGTACATATCAGATGCCTTCTGCTGTAAATACTTCTTTTGGGTTTGGAACCTGAGCAGAGCACACAGGAGGCAAGACACATGACATCTTTGGGCTCATTACACAGACTTTGTACTAGAACTGGCAAGAAAAAGACTTTTATGTCTGATGTGAATGAGTTTGCGTTCTGGCATACAGCTCCAGCAGATCAAGAAAAGATCAGGGCTGCAGTTCATGTGTGAAAATGGCTTTCAGTCGGTAATTGGCTTGACATTCTAGCTGGTCAATGCAAACTTTAAACAAAATATAATCTGAATTCAACCTAATAATGATGAAGTTACGTATGCAGGTGGCAATTATACTTTCTGCTTGGTGTCTTAGTAGATTTTAACTAGTGCTTTTACATTCACCGTATGGCATGACTTACCTGCTCAACCGTATGAGCTAAACTGGCACCTCCCTCAGATACCTGAAGTCTTTTTTTTATTATATGCTTTTTAAGATTAAAAATTATTATTATTATTATTATTCAAGAGGACATAAAACAAATCATGCATCAATTAGTGGGTAATAGTTGCATGCTCATAATCTCATTGCATTTTTCCAGTATTGCTGTAATTTTGTGCATTACTGAGTAATCATGACATTTACTTACCAAACAGTTATGCCATTACTTGTTACATAAGTCCTTAAGTTATATGCGCGACTGACTGATCAAATGTACTCTTTTGCTGTGGACTTGCAATTTCCTCTACAGTGAGGAAAAAAATAATAGAGCAATCAACAACTTTTGCAGAGTGAAAATATAAACATGGCTTTAATTTTTACTGCACAAAAGTTTCTTTCTCTGAAGTGCTCTTTAAACTCGTTTTCACCAACTTTGCTGTTGGATTTGTGTTCGTGCTTAAATGCTAAAAGAAAACTTCATTGTATGTCCTCTCTAATAAGACAAGGATTTGTGCCAGTGTGGGGACTTTAGCCTAAGGTTAATATGATTATTGTAATTAATGATGTTACATCTCAGTCTACGTTGTGGAGTAACAAGTAGTAAAACCCTTCACTTTTTGAATGGAGTAAATAAGGGGCCAACTGCAATACTGGTAATCGGGCTCCTGCACTCTTATAATCTAATATTTTGTTCTTTAGCTGTATCTACCAGTTCAAATGTTTATATCTTTTTTAAGAATCTGTTAAACTCTACAGGATTTGTACTCATTTTACCAGACAGATGCTTCCACGAAATGATTACAGGCATTTGTCTCAGTTAACCCACAGCTCCGCTTTAGGAAATGTGGGAATACTGTATAACGCCATTCAAATTAAATCTAATGTGCCAGCTAATTACCGAACTTATTTTCCATTCCTCCACACTCACCTTCAACTTAATCACAGGTTTCTTTTTTATTGTCTACTGGGGATAAAGAGAGTTTCTGGGAAATTCAATTATCTAAGTGGAAGATACTGTTCTTTGACTACACATGCGACGGTCCCTGATTCAATTTATTTTCTCTTTTACTCTGCGGTGAGGGAGCTCTCCGTTTTCCCCAGTGCTTCCATCCTTTTAGTCCTAGTATAATATTTACTGTAAATAACCTCTTACTAAGTCCTAATATTATAATATTAAATAATGAACACCGATATTGTTTTTCATGCAAATAGGAGCTAAAATTACATTGCCTTTTGGGATGAAGCAGGATACAAAATTTGTGTAGCAGAAAGTGGATTTTTTTTTTTTTCAGGTTGATGGTGAATGAAGGAAGAGCCAAAACAGACAGAGACAGCAAGTTAAAGTGTTTACTTCCACCGAGTTTTAATTTTTGAAACTCACAAAGATCAAGAAATGCCATAAGCTCATATGCTATAACCATTGTGTTAGAATCCAGGAATCCCTCCTCCTTTTTTTCTCTCACTCACAGACAATATATGTACAAAAACATGTTGACAGCATAAAACACTCTCTACCCACACACACAAATCAAATGTGTGTAAGTGTGTGTCCTCTTGCACAGTGAAACCTACAAACTAAACCTGACACCACCTGCCACAGTGAGTCCCTGAGGTTTTTTCTCTTTTTCATTACAAGACCCTGTTTGTCTCTGCTGAGGGTGTAAGATGTAAAATCACACAGGAGACAGTCTGAAGAAAGTTATGTAATCCCATGTGGCCTGGGCCGTTTCAATAGACTGAGGCAAATAAATAAATCATTCTTGAAATTACAAGAGTTTTCACTGCTCCACTGTCATGAATGATATTTGATAAAACCTTTTTGTTTCAATTGCAATTACAAAATAAGCTATTAAAAGTTAATTCCATCACAGTTACTTCTTGATAATCACACAAACATACACACATCATTATTTCTAAAGGAAAACATCATTTAGTATAGGGATTACAGATTGGTGCAGGCCATCAACACATAAAATAACTAAGGCAGGTAAAATTTAAAATGGATAGTAACAGATTTAAGGGGAAAAAACTTTTAGATATGCTGTCCCTTTTTCCTTGCATTAAATACCAAACGACCTGAAATTGTTTCAACTGTGCCAGAAAACTGTGTAATTAAACAACTGTATAATGCCGAAGTTGAACCAGTAATGACTCAATCACACTACAGGACAGCAACCACCTTCTAACTAGGAAAAAAAAGCAGTGATTGCATTGAGTGTTCTTGTATTCGGCAACCAATTGTAAGTAGTTATGGAAACCACTTTTGGTCACAAGGCAATTGGATGGGTCACCTGGTGGAAGGACACCTGTCTCCAACTATCTCTGGTCTGACTTGAGCTGAAATTGGAGAAGGTTCAGAAAAAATTGCCATCTAATTTAGAAATGTAAACAGTCTGACTGCAGCTTTTTGGCTGAGTCTTGAGTCCATCTGAGTGCAGCTCTTCTGCAGTTGGGGATTTGACTTGATTAGCTGGGACAGGTTATATTCAAAACAAGGTGCCTATGTCATTTTGCAGCTACATCGCCATTCTGAAATTTCCAAATTTCTGTTTTTGGATCCGTGAGGTTTTGGCTGGACTTTGATTGCAAGTAGTTTATGTGAATTTCTGTACATGCAGATGTCAACATTTCCCCACTTGCCGAGTCTCAATTTAACCCAAGACTTTGCTCATTTTTCGGTTCAGGCGTGAAGGCCTGTCGCTCGTCTACACTGTGGACATCAGAAGATAAAATGGCTATTTTTCTTTAATTCTCCTTCACTGCTTGTGTCACACATGACATATTTAAGCTAAGTACATTCATTAGAATTAGAATTTTAATGGTAATAACATTTGAATTCTCGTGTTCTAATAATATTTTAGTATTATATTAATATAGCATAAGGTCCAGATACCTTTGCTTAGAAAGAGTTGGTAGAATTGTCCTTCAAGGAGCCCTTTTTATTTACTTTGAGTGCATTTCAGAGCCTGTACTTTCTCACTTTTACTTAAGTAAAGAAGTAGATTCAGTACTTCAGCTCTTACTGTAGTATTTTTTAAGCCAGGTATTTTTACTTATACTTAAAATAAGAATGACTTTCTATACTTTTGCCATATTAAAGAAAAATGGCAAACCTGCACAACTGAAAATCTAAAACTTGAAGCTTTAAAACATGATTGGTGGTTAACAGATCATTAAAATGGCTTTTCTGTGAAATGATTCATCAATCAGCAGTTTGCATGTATACAGCTGAGATATTCAGTATGCAAGATACACTTTAAGCAGTTGAGCAATCATTCCTTCTTTCTGGGTGAAATACGTTTTTGTGGCAGAACACAACCTTCATCACTGGCATATAAAAGCTGACAAGCAACATAATAACATAATAAAGCTTCCTCCCAACACATCCACAATCTGCTGTGACCTTTGATGTTTTTAACCTTCTACATAACTCAGATAACGACTTTTGATTGAGTACTTCTGGGGGAATGCGTAGGCAGGTGTTTGCGTGTGCGTGCATTGGGGAATGGGATGTAAAAAGTAAGTTACAGAGTTTGACACCTACTCCATCAGCTCTGTGAATTGTGGAAATGCATCGATCGCTGCGACAACGTTATTGTGTCTCGCCCAGCCCGGCTGGGGAGAGAGATAACAGCGATAACATACCTCGTTTCTCATGAGAGCATGCTTCTGTCTGTTTCCCCACCTCTTCCCCCCGGGCTGTGCGTCTGAACAGCTGTGTGTGTTTGTATGGATGTGTTTGGCCTATGCCGGTTGGATGTATGTAATAGGAGGGGTGTCTTGGTGACAGTGCTTGAGATAACACACCAGTTGCTGGTGTGTGTGTGTGTGTAAGAAAGACACAATTTCCCCATGTAAAATATGTTGTCAGCTGCAAACAGGCTAATAGGGGGCTGTCAGGTGGTTTGAAATTTAAGCCAAAAAACGGACACGAACGCACAAACATCAGGTCTTATCATCTGTCTTTTATTGTACTGCAGTGTGAGGAGGTAATGGTGCAATATGTTAACCAAAGACAGCTCCAAGGTTAAATGTTTGCATTCCTGTGTGCTCTGCCCCATCAGAGTTGCATTGATGAAAAAAGATTTCCCACTCTCTTATCTTTTT
>VVHJ01052559.1:17616-35296 GCA_015107715.1 Tylochromis polylepis
TTCTTTTTTTACTCACTATGTAGGTAGATCGTATATTTCTTCTGATCTTGATTTCAATGTTGTACAGAGTTGGGCTATTCTGTTCTGTAAATGTGGTTCACGCAGTGGAAAGGTTGGAGAGCTACAGATATTCTTTCTCAACCTGACACCTCCTGGATATTTTAGACTAAAAGCTCTTATGCTTATGATAGAGAGTTTCCTTGAGGTTTTTGCACACGTGCGCACTGTGTGTGTGTGTGTGTGTGTGTGTGTGTGTGTGTGTGTGTGTGTGTGTGTGTGTGTGTGTGTGTGTGTGTGTGTGTGTGTGTGTGTGTGTGTGTGTGTGTGTGTGTGTTTGTTATCGTTTTATCTTGATTGCCTGGTATGACCCAGGAATTAGCAACTGCCTTCCTATTTCTGAGTATAATTATAATTTATTTATTTATTTTTTAGCTCTGCACTAAGAGCCATTTCAATTTCAGTGAAGTAAAATAGTTTACAATTAACAAACCTTTTTAAGTACAGTAATCTAATTCACCACTTTAACAAGAATAATCGTAATTTGTTACTCCCCTCCCTAAAAAAAATCACTTTACCAGCTGGTTATCCTGACAAACCAATTATCTTTACAGTATTTATGTTTGGAAAAATGTCTCAATGATTATTTTCTTTTGTTTACTTTTTTCAGCTCTGATAAAATCCTTTATAGTAGCATTTCCTTTACTTTCCCTTTGCCCGTGCTTTTTCTCTGCACATGTTTTACTCTGTTTAATGTGAAGCTGAGTATGTATGAATGATGGCTGTGTCAGTTTGGAGTGTTTGAATGAGAGAAGTGGTGCGTGCATGTGAGTGTAAAGTGTCTGTGGATGTTATGAAGCAGCTGAGTGGCATTTGTGTGTGCAATGACAAGACCCACTTAGAACCGTTGGATGAAGCCACACAGCTTGTCCTGGATAGTTTGGTCAAAATATGGGTCAAAACCAGATGCTTTACTGCTCTCTGCTTCACTTTAACCCTTCTGGCTATTGTAAATTGGCTTCTGATTCAGTGCATGCATGTGGCCTGCTTGAAGGTGTACACACTGGAGCTTTACTTGGTGTATTACAGGTGCCTGCGTATAGAACAGTGTGTGCTTTGTGCATAAGCTCCCCCAATATTTTTGTTTTTACAGCTTAAGTTGTCATCTTAAAATGGAAAAGTCAAGGCAATGCCGCTAACTCTTTGCTTCATGCCACATATTTTCTGAATTTTATCTGGTTCAAAGAACAAGAACCACAGCTGAAGCAATCATATATTGTAGTTTCAAGTATTCTCGTGGTTTGCATTTTTTCCGTATTTAAGGTCAGAGCTATATTTCTCCCTCACTGCCGCCACCCGTGGTGAATTCTGAGTCAGATGGGAGTTACAGCTTGAACGCTCCCTGTGGTCATTTAGAGTGGCTGATGAAGGGCACTGCTGCCATGGCTGGCCACCAAATTTGCACTGCCCATTCAGATAGCTGGATGCAAGTGATCTAAATGTATTTTCAGCATTGTGTGTGAGATTTATGCTGAAAGTAGGCCTATAAAGAGCTGGGGATCTTTCTACTGCTGTTTTCCCCACATGTAGGTAGCGAAAAAGCTCTGTGACCGATTTATACCATACAATTTAAAAAACATCAGTAATGTTTGATCCATTCTGTAACATAAAAGTGTTTTCACCATTCTTCTCCACACATTTAATGAGAATTTTATTATTTACAGTGATGACTCCTTTACTAGCTTGTCTGAGTATTTATAAGTGTTTTCAAGCTCTGTTTATTTTGTGATTTGAACCAGCCTCAGTGTTACGGTGACTTTTTGTCTGATGGTGTATAAACTGCCTTTTTGTTAAACTGGAAGTGTTAAACTGCTTGTAGTATACAGTGATGTAAAAATAAAGGCACTGAACTTAATACCTGCTTTAATATTCAAATATTTAGTTCACTTAGTTAACTATTGTGTTTCTTTCTCCGACTACGGAGCTTGTCTTTGTTATTCATATCATGTGTGAAGAATGTCAAGACCGGCTTAAAATATTTCCTCCTTGAATTATTTATACATTTTTAGTTTGAAAATTTGGGTCTGTGGCTTTGTCATGTTATATTTCCATCAAAGGCTTTCAGGGCTGATTCATTTTGCAGATACATTTTTTTTTCTTTTTCTGAATGCTAATAGGTGACAGTCTCAGAGAGAGAGAGCGACTCCAACACAGTTTAAATATACTTCAGTTCAATTTAGTTTAATTCAGCTTTATTTGCATTGTTCTAAATAAGAACAACGGTTTCCTCAAGTTGCTTTAAACTCCAAGATGAAGGGCCTACACTATTCTGGAGAAAACTCCAACAATCAAATGATCCCCTGAGCAAGCACCAGGTGTCGGAGGGAAGGAAAAACTCCCTCTTAACAGGAAGAAATGTCCGGCAGAACCAGGCTCAGGAAGGGGCAGCGATCTGCCGCGACCAGCAGGGGCGGTGAGGGGAAAGAGATTGGAAAAGGAAGAGAATAAAGAGACAGGACAGAGCACACACTACTGAAGAGACAAGACAAAATTTAATGACATGCTGCACGTCATTAAATTGTCTTCTCCCCACTGAATGTGATTATCACACCCTACCCTGACAATAAAAAAAAAGACTAAAACAATAATGAAACAATGGAAAGAAAGGATTTGGTTGTCAGGAAAATAAATAACACTTTATAGTTAGAACAGAATAAATTCAATAAAAAAGTCAATGAACGAAAGAAAAAGGCAAACAGCGCATTTTATGAAATCAAATTAGACTGAGTCAACTTACTTCTTTGTTCCAAAAAATAGATTTTGGGAGCATTTTCTTCTCTGTTTAAGTCAACTTTGGGGCTCAATAGCAAGCCTAACATTGATAAATGATAAAGGCATCTAAATCATTACATATGCATTTCTGTCAGACTACCTATTTGTTATATCCAAAAGAGAAAAAAGAAAGAATTCTGTCTTACAACACAAAGGTAAAAAGCAAAATTGAGATCATAATACAGGAAACACGACTCTTCATGTAGATCTGTGTGGGAAATTGCAGTGCAGTCTTTATTGTTATTCTTGTGTGTCTTCCCCAAATTATGATAAATCATCCACATCCTATTGCAGTGCAGTGGGGAAAGTAGTGTTTGGAATATCTCTGCTGGGATATACGTTTTTCTGTGTGCTATGCAGTACTCCACAGTCTTGTCTTTCTGTACCACACTGAAATTTCTGTCGACAAATGACAATCAGTAGCATCCATCAGACAGCATTCACAGAATACATGCTCACACTGACACATATGACTAAGCACTTTGAACTTTTTTGCAGGTAATTCATTATGTGATTTTTTTTTATTTCAAGAAGAATATAAAAAAAATCAAAGACCAAAGCTGCTGAGGACAATTGTTTTTCCTGCCCATGCTTCACTACACTACTCTGTGCTCATCTGAGGAAGTGGTTTGATGGCCAGCTGTTGTAACAACTGGCCATCAAACCACAACTGTCATTCTCATGTGCTGTACAGTGTTTGCTCTTTATGTAAGTAGGTGGAAAAAACATTTTGAAAAAATCCTCTATATTATAGATAGATAGATAGATAGATAGATAGATAGATAGATAGATAGATAGATAGATAGATAGATAGATAGATAGATAGATAGATAGATGTGCAGTAAGGTGATGCATACTGTTTAAGAAAGATATTAGTAATGACATAGAAATAGCGAAGAGAAGATCATGCGTAGGAGGTATGAGGGCCTCTTGGGAGCTTGCTTGTAGGTTAAGTGAAGCTGTTGGAGGAGTTGGAGAGCTTCTTTATTCATTTAATTACAGGTTGGCACAAAGTTTGATTGACTTTCTTATTGAATTCAATGTTGTTTTAACAAGTCTTCTATATCTGCAACTAGACTGTAGTGTATTACATGCTAAATTAACATAAAGACCTTACACCACATATGAAAGCTGTTGGTTTTACTTCCTGTCCTTGTCAGTCTTCCTCCATTGTGACTTTTTGCCTTGTGCTCATTGGGGTCAAGGCATTGAAGATAGGTTTGCATCACCTATCTTCAATCAGTTATCAGGCTCCTGGGTGTATATATACCGCCAGTTATTCGTTTACCACTTCTTTGATCGCCTTGGTCTTCTCATAGTCAGATGATCCAGTCATTTTCAGATTCATTTTTTCCCCTTGTATTTATTTATTTATTCCTCATGTTTGAAGATCCAGATTGCTTCTTGGACTTTGCCTTTTGCCTGCTCCTCATTTAAATTTGTTCGCTCCCTTGCCTGTCTTCCTGCACATGACCCCACTTCCTATTTCTGGATTAAAGATTTGGATTTTTGGACTTTCATTCTGCATTTGGGTCCTCCTCCACTGTGATTGTTACTACCTGCATTTTAAGCTGCCCTGATATGTTTTCTCCAAAAACTCTGGAGGAAAATTCTGATCTACTTAATCAAATTCTCTGCATGTGTTAATGGGGTATTTGTCAGTAACCCTGTTCTCATGAGGGCAGCATGTGTTGTTATATAGGATGCTCATAGATCGCAGGATTTTCTTGGTAGAGTGCCCTTAATAATTCCACTTCTTTGGCACATTAAAGCATACGCTCACACAGAGGAAAAATCTAGACCTAAATAAACACATAAATAAATAAATACTTAAATAAATACTAAATAAATTTTAGTAATGCTAAAGTGATAAAGTTGCAGTTTCGTGTGCAGCCTTCTACATCAGCATTTTAGGTTCAACTTTTAGTCAAAATCGATGAATTAAAAGTAAGAAACCATGCTGGACATTTATATTTACTCTTACACAGATCTGGAAGTGCCTGGTAGAAATTAGTAGTGGTTGCTGAATGTTTCAAAAAACAAACACTTTTTAAAATTGCAAATCAAAATCTAATATTTTGTTGTATCTCTGCCCTCGTATTAATCACAGATATGCTCTTAATTTACATCTCAGCTGACTTGCTTTTAGATTGGATGCATTGATTGAGGGCAGGGGTAAGGCTGGACTTGCGTACCATCGCTTAAGAGGTACAGATTGTTACAGATCAGCACGGTGCTGTTTGCCATACTGGAAAGAAATGCACAAAAATCCTGAAAAATACCCAACACGTGTATTTGTTCTACTTCTTAAACTTTTACGTTCCAACCACATCCCCTTACGGCCCCCATCACCAATGTCCACGGGCTGCAGTTCATTGTAATCCACGCTGGACTGTTTAGCCAAGCACCTCTTAAAGTAGGCTGTTTGTAATTGAGGGGGGTTTATTATAGGAGGCCAGAGGATATTTTAAAACAGATAGGAGCATTCTGAAAGCCAAAGCTAGCTGTAACAGGCCTGATTCTGTCTTAGTGATTTACACCACCGTGTATCACAGGCCTTCTCGAGGCTTTTAACACAAAGGACTGGGCCTCTACTGGGGCTGTATACATGATGAATTACCTGGTGGTTATGAGATAACACACGTCAAAGAGCCGCTGTCACAGTCTCACAATGCCTGCACAGCGGTCGCACATGGAAAACAGTGCTCTATATTTTTCTCACTCTAAACAGACAATAAGTGATGACAGGCCGGGCTGGTGGTATTACAGCACCTAGCTGAATTAAAGTGATCAGAAATGTTTAGATAAAACATACGAGTCAGTGTCAGTGACAAATCATAGACCTGTTAATTATATGAGGCAAGTTTTCTCTACTTTGAAATGAGAGCATTAACGCATGAGAAAAAAAATGCCAGCAAGCATATTCTAACATGACAGAAATTGTTTCCTTGAAGTGTTTTGCCCTCATGTGTATTTTTTTTCCTCTTTATATCGTCTCATTTTATGCGAGAGGCTCTCATATATAAAACATCCTCATGTTTATCTCATGAATACGTGTTTTCCTGCATTGTGTGTTAGTGACCCCACTCGGATAAACATATTGGGATGATGCTGTTTGCCGTGCAGTGCTTTTAGAATGAAAGAGGAGGGCAGAGGGAGGCCGGTGAGTGAGCGAGCCACAGAATTCACAGTCCTCCACGCTATCCCGCTCTGCTCTCACCGACAGGTTTTTCCCCCTGTCCACCCCCAGACATATCACCTTGGAGTACGGAGGGCCATGAATATTCAACAAAGTGTCTGCTGTTTATTGCTATGCAGCAAAGATCAGTGCCGTGCCCTCTGCGTGCGAACGCACTCTAATCTCTCTGTTACAGTACCAGCCAGTGTCGTGGACAGTGAAGGCTAGAGCCCTGAACCACTTCAAGTGCTGCGAATGGAAATGTTGTTGTAATTATGTGATGTATTGACACAAAGACTTGAAGAACTACTGAGTGATGTAAGAGGGGGACACATGAAAGAAGCTGCCTCACAGAGAGAATAGGTTCGGTGTCTCCTGCACTTAACGTCTTGGCTCTGTCTCTCGGTGGAAGCACTGCCCCTTCAACCAAGCGCTTGTGCTTAAATGATCACCATGAATAAGTAGAAAATTAAACATTTGGACAGGGTGACACAATCCCCCCGTCCCCCCCCGTCCCCTCCACAGTATGCCAGTAAATATTGAGTTTATGAGTTTGTACTCATTCTCTAATTGGCATCAGGTTTTGACGGTGGCACTGTAGAGGCTATAATTTAATTCCAATTTGGTATCCCTCCAATCGCTTACTTTCATCTCTGGAAAAATAAATGAGCATAATAGGCCTGTATATATATATTGTTTAGTTGTTGTAATTACTGAAGAATATGACACGGACACAGCTAGGTGAAATCCAACAGCAATTATTAAAGGCACCCTGAGCTTCAGATCCAAATGTAATTTATTTACAAATGCCCCATTAACACAGGAACATGTGGCTCTACCAGATGATGAGCATTGTTTCTCCAATCCATTTAACAATTGTAGGGTGGCATTTAATCAGCTAATGCTCCACCACATTGATGCATCCAGATGAAGTCATATTAATGGTTGGGCTGAGTGTCTGCTGTGCCGGACGGCTTAACTCAACCTCTTGCTTGAGCTACAGGAAAGGGGCTTATAATAAAATATATTTTATTAGCAGTGCTCTAGGTTGAACATCAAGCGCAGTGGGAGGAAGGTGTAGGTGGGTGGGCTGTGTGTGCTGCAGGGTTGGGGCTAGCGGAGGGAATCCAACAGATAAAACTTGCTTGTGTTTGTATTTTGTCCTGGTGTGTGTTCATTCTGGTTTAATCTGTTTCTAGAAGTTTAGACTGATGGTGATTTGGTTTCATGTTAAGCAGCATGTTGAAGTGTGTGAATGAGAGATGAAGTTGGTATGGGGGTGGATTCTGCACACGTCCCTACTGCTGTGCATATTTGCTTGTGTACACACATGCATATATGTGGGAGCGGGAAGTAGAGCAGTGGGTGCGCACGCCAAATGATTCAGCACTTCATGGACAGGATTCATGTTTTATGAGTATAGGCAACCATAAATTACACAGCCTGGATTTTCTGCTCCTGCTGCTGCACAGTGTAATTCTCTTACTTTCTCTAAACCCATTCTCATACTTTGCACTCTTTTTTAATATATTCATATTTACTCAGTGTAATTCAACAGGCAGTAAATGATATCAAAACTTTAAAAAATCACCTCATTAGAAGTGCCTAAGGATGTTTACTCCTCATCCTACTTGTGCGGGTTTGAAGCACACTGTTGCAGAGAAACGTGTAAACTTGACTCAGTATGTTTACCTGTGCACCATGTGTAGGCTTGTGACAAGCCACTGAACTTGCTGGAGTGCACTTTTGGGAGCTTCTTGTACGTTACTTAGCAACGGTGTGCTTGAGCGGCAGACTCTGTTTTAGCTTTCTTACGAATCCTTTGTAATGTGCCTATGTAACTGTACATTTGAGGGCCTGTGCAAACAGAGAGCGACCAGCATGAAAAGCGGGAGGCAAAGCTGTGCTGCGAATCAACAGATGAATTGGGGAAACTGATGCTAGCGTTACCCAGGAGACCTAGGTTTTGTCACTACAGTCAGTTACAAATGATGGACCAAGCCACTGTGCTGTGATCCATTGGTTTGTGAAGTCTTTTGTTTATGCCTTGATTTTCACATTTTTACCATTACCATTTGTTTGTTTCTCGTTTGCTTTTGTATCCATATTTAGGCCTAAGGGTGGTGTGTAAAGTTATAACTAATGCTAACAAGCTCGGTTAGCAAGATCCATCCATAAACTGCATAAAGTGCAATTTACAGACAAGGATAGCTGCTAAAATACTAGAATTTCACTTCTCAAAACTGCACTATGGGACTTTTGGATGTACTATTAGCACAGTTAACCACCTAGGAGCCTTTATTATCTGTCGGATAACTGATCGAAAGGCAGCAACACTTACATTTCACTGGTTAACTAAAGTTTAAGGCTTACAGACAGCTAGTGGCAAAGCTCACGTGTGTCAGCATCTACCGTCGAAGAAGTCGAAGCATTCTGAAAATGTATAAAATGCATTCAAGTGGCCATTCAAGGAACTGCAGTTTTCCAGTTACTCTCCTTTGTAAATGACCAGAAGTAATCAGCATATAAAAAGTGAAAGGAATGAAAAGTCACTGTTTTTCCCAGAACCCGATGCATTATCAAAACACTGCTTGCTGTTTGGCTTTGAACAAACAAGACTCTGAGCACTCTATAAAGAAAATGGGTTAAACCAATCTAATTCAAGCTTGTCCAAAGCAAAGGAGCGTACTTCCCTAAGCAGAAATTGACCAGGCATCAGGGAGGCTGATGAAGAGGGCAATGGTAATGTTCATGTGTTAATGGGGCAGCATGTGTGTATCACCTTTCATGAGGACAGACATCAGCTTATGTGTTTGTACTTCACAAGCGTCTTACTTATCCTGGGAGCTCCCCTTTATTTCAGAGTGGTGCTATTTTTAGAGCCGTGTCGAAAGGTCATCTCCTCTATTGGCTGGAAAAACACTGAAACAAGGTTTTAACAGAAAACATGCAGCCCTTGGGAAATAGACGCAGCTTTGTCAGAGTCACCTGCTGCATGCTTTACATCAACCGAAACGATGCATTACTTTGATGACTGTGAGTCTCCAGTGCAATTTTGACACAGTGTTTGGCTGCTTAAACATCACTTTAATCTTAAAAATGTCATATTATTCATCTGTCATATTTTCATCTTTTCTACACTGTCATCAAACCCTCATTATAATATTTTTCATTGTCAGAAAATGACAGCTGTGCATACAACACCTCTTTCATGGCTCACCTTGCTGTATATGGAGCACATTTTCTTGTGTTGGAATGAAAACACACGTGAAATTTGTCTGAATAGAAAATATAGCAAATGAACAGGACATGCTGGCATTACCAGAGTTAGAGTTCAATGATGATTTTGATGGAACTGGTGAATCTGCTCTTTAAACTTTGTCTTCATCAAATGCTAGTCCACAGTGAATGACTTTGCATGGTGTTGCAAAGTCTTGTGATACCTTTCCTTCCTCAAGCTTTCCTTTTTTTTCCCTTTTTCCCCCCTTTCTTCCTCCAAAGCACCCCCAGACATTCACGCTGCCTCCACCATGCTTGACTGATGGTATTAAACACTGTTCTTGCATCAAATGTTCTTCTGTTTGATCTGAAGACCTCAGACCTGGACTCATATGCTCACAACACCTTCTTTCAGTCTTCCAGTGTCGAATGCCTGCACTCTTGTGCTCATCTCAGTCTTTTATTTTTATTGGCCAATCTGAAACATGGCTTTTTCTCAACAATTCTACCATGAAGTCTAACATTCTAAAGTCGTCTCTTCAGTATTGATGCTGACACTGTTGGTGTTTGATGGGTACTATTTAGTGCACTCTACCAGTTAATGACCTGTGAGGCATCTTTGTCTAAAGCTACACACTCTTAGATGTTTGTGTTTTGCACAGTTGTGCATCGGGGCCCCCCACTCTTTTTCTGTCTGTGTTAGAGCCAGTTTGTGCTGCTCTCTGAAGGCAGTAGTTGACAGCATGGTAAGAGATTTTAAGTTTCCTTCCAAATTCTTACATCAAATATCCTTCCTTTCTAAGTGCAATAGATTGACAGGTTTCTAAAGAAAGTTCTTTCTTTCTGTCCATTTTGAGCTTGTAAACAAAAAAGCAAACAACTGCCCGACTTCTGCCGATGCTAAACTAACCTAAAGAATACCATGCTCTCTTTTATTCTCCATTAATAGTACAATGGCTTTCAGATGTGCAACATATCAGGATGAACAACCATATCAGAAGATGGTTGATAATAGGCATCTATGCAAAAATGTAGACCATTCTTTAAAATTCATCTGATTAATTTTAATTTTTTGTGAATGGATAAAATTGTTTGTGAGTTGTCTGAAAATGTGTTTTTCTTTGGTAAAGAAATTTGCACATGATCTCAAACTTTGACAAAGTCCATCCGCACAGCAAGTAGGGGAAAAAAATGTGGGAAACTCAATTCTTCTTTTTAAAAACTTCACTGAAACCATCACTTATGCCTCTGCTCAGTTTTCCACTATCCTTTTACTCCAGCAAACATTTTTTAAGATGATCAAGAAACAGAGTAGATTTCACACATTACCTCACCTAGTTCCAGTGTGCATGGAGACAATCATAAAATCTGGACAAACAGTAAAGTTGAGCTGTGAAGTTATTCTTTATATTTTTATACCAAATCACCATCAGTGTACTTATATACTTTATACTAAAGTGTTGCTGAAACGTCTTTAAGGTTTGGTGAACCTTAAAGAGGCAGCATCATGGTTAAAAAATAACTCCAAAGTAAAAGTTTCAGAAGTCACAGCATTACCTGGCTGTCTGCTCTGTGTCCCTTCATGAACATCGGCTGTGCGTCGTTCCTGGTTCCTGGCACAGAAACAAGTGTGCCATGAAGAAAATTTGAAGTGACATAAATGTGCTTTTTTTTAATATTTAAAGAAATGCATGTCCAATAATATGAACATGTGTCTGATCATGATATAACCAAAGGAATTAATATAATAAATGAAATAAAATGATGAATAATTCTTGGTGTGTAAGGAAGCATCTGTAACGCTGACATGTGATGATTTTTAACCAGGGGTGAAATGTCACTTTCTGAGCTGCTATTCTAACTATACCTTTGCTTGCCCTTTGTCACGCTGGTGTTCACTTACAAGCGAGCAGCATGTGTTTTGTCACATTTTTGTAAAATATGATTAGCGGTTGTTATGTCTACAGCTGTCTTTCAGGGATCCAGTGCTGTGTGGTCATGTTTGATAGTCAAACAAACACTGGTGGGAATATCAGTTGACTTTATGGGGCTGCAGCAGTAGAAGGAGGTCATAGGTGTGTGCGTCTGCAACAGCATCATCAGCATCATCGACAGCTCTGTCTTTGTGCTAAAACCTCAATCTTCAATATCCTGAGGGCCAGGATAAAAACATGTCCCTCCTCTTCTCCGTCCTCCTCCTCCTCCTCTGTAAGTAGGCGTGATGGAGGAGGTGAGTGAGCTTCAGCAGCACAACGAAGGCCAACATCGCTGTCCACATTGCAGGCTCTGTCCTGCCAATTTTTGAGCTCTGTAATCCAGTCCCACCTCAACAGTCTGTTTCATGTGGAAAGAAAATTAAACTCCTGCATCAAATTTAAGTAATTTTTCTCTTATGTATTTCAGATTATTTAAATGACCCCTCCCCCATTCATAGCCCAGGCATAAAGACTTGGCTTCTTGCATGTCACTTACACACCGCCTAATTATAGTCCACTGTAATTACAAATGTGTCATTTTTCATTAGGCCCTAACAGCAGACATGCAAATGAAACACTGAGAGGTTTTTATTTAATCTTTTCTTTTTACTCTTTTATATCTCACAGGTTTACACAATTAAAGAAAAAACAGCTTAAAGGTAATAATACTTTCATTTTAAGAAAGCCTGCATCTCTATAACTGTTATTTCACTATCTCCATTTGCATATATATTAATTAGGGCTTTTGGGCGTAAACGTAAATCATGTTGGTTACACTTTGATTTTGGCATTGTTCTGTCTTTTGTGCTTGCAGAATGGTTTTCTGTATTTTTTATTTATTTTATTGCATTTACTCACATGTGAAACTTATCTCTCTGCCCCAATCTTTAACCCATGACACCTAAACCAAAAATAAGCATGAGCTCTAAGAGGGTCTTTGTAACTCTGAAATGATGTGGATTTTCCTTTGTCTGTGTCATTAAGCCGTGGCTTGTGGTGACATGGTGTATTCTGAGAGCCAGTGATTGCCTGGTAAAGGCTAAGGTCTGCTTTCTGCGCCAAATCAAGAGGACTCGTCTGGCTGTGCTCCACTGTTCACATCAACAGTGTCTTCCTCTGTTAGTGTGTAGTGTGATCTGACATCACTGCACCACTGAATGCTATTGGAAGCTACGCGCCCTAAGGCTCTAATCCATATATCATAGAGCCCAGTGTGCCTCTATTGCGTAACAAAATGAAAATAAATGCCTTTCGCAGTTTTTTTTCTTTCAGTTTTTGTCTTTATTTCAGTTGTTGTCTTCATGCTGTTTCCTCATCTCATCTGACATGGATGTTGACATAGATATATTAATGTGAAATATGAATTCATATATAGTAAATACCTGTTGCCAAAAGAGGATCAATAAGTGTTTTACAGCACCCAGAAACCCAATATCAGCTTTCGGTTCATCACTACTGACTCTAATATTAGTTACTGCTCACTTCCTCTTGTTAGGTCATAACTCTGCACTGAGATCACCACTGTTTACATCATGTTGTCAGATCTTTTATGGGTATTGATTGACACGGAGATGATTTTGATAAAGTGATGAGACACAGTGGGCTATCATCATCAAGACTCACATGTCCGCACAGTATTTGCGATGTAGCCGGTTTTGGCCACTTGAGGGCATCTTGGTTGTCTTAAGAATGCAACTCCTTTGTTCTTTAGTGAAGCGCTTCACTTTTGATTCAGTCCAGTAAATCTTCTGACAGATGGTTGCCTAAGTGCACTGGAACATTTAAAATCTAAATATAGTGGTTACACTCAGGACAATGTACCAACATGACACACTGTTACTTTCCCAGAAAAGGAGCCTATGTTTAATTCACTGGAATCTTTTTTAAAATTATTTTATTTTTACAGTACACGTTGCTGCATGCAAATTAAAGTCAATGGAGTTCCATTTACATAGAATTATTTATTGTCATTTTAGAAGACATTGCAGTGCTCAGAACTGTGGGAAAAAACATGAACTTTTTTAGAGTGGAAGCGCATATGCTCTGTGTAGAGTAGCTCCTCTCCTTGATGATCACTCTAATCCTGCAGCAGTGTCTTGCTGAGCTCTGCACTGCTCTCTAGTGGCTAAAATCTGGTAAAGCAATTTCAAAGAAGTAAAACAATTATAAAGACAGTAAAAAATCCACATCATCTTGACAATTAAAGTACCAATATGCTATATGTGTTAAGTCAATAATAAAACATCTAAATAGGAAAACCGTAGACAATTTATACTGTGACCAACATAATAAGTTGCTCTTTTGGTGCAAGAGGTCCCACATCCCCCTGAAACCTTATTACAATGATCTTGTGGAGTCACAGTATTTTAGTGCTGTTGCTGTTGTTTCCCATAAATTAATTAATATGGCAGGCTGGGAAATGCCAGTTTATTGCACACATATTCTGAACTCTACCTATAATGCTTTCTCTTTTTGTTTAAAATATAAAGATAAAAAGATAAAAGAGATTGGTGTTTGGATGCAAAACTAACAAAATATTGCGAATCTGAACCACAGATTGCTGTGCAAGAAAATTTGCATTTCAAAATGTGCGTACAGTAAGTACAGTATAAGTAACTTTTAGGTGACTTGTCTTATGAAGAAATATTATTGAACGCACAGTGCCACTGAGCAGGTGTCAGAATCATCACCAATTGGTTCTTTAGCAAGAAAAAAGACGGCGTACACACCGCCAAATTCATAAAGAGCAAAACTAGGAGTCCCGTAACAGATGGTATGGCCCACACAGAGCTGTGATCTCAACATCATTGAGTCAGACTGTACACTCACTGAGACAGCCTAAATCCACAGACGAACTCCAGCAAGTTCTGTAATATTCTTGGAACAAGTTGTCTGCCAAGTCCTTTAAAAAACTGCAAAATTGTACCCAGGAGAAATGGAGGTGTTTTTTAAGACCCCCTCTGATGAAGATTTAACCTCGTTAACGTGTCCATATGGTATATTCTATGTGCTAGAAGACATATCTTGAGTAAAATAAGTAGACACCCTCGCTGAGCATTTTATGTTACAACTGCAGTATGCCAATTACAGCCTCAAA
Organism: Tylochromis polylepis; assembly: GCA_015107715.1. Taxonomy (NCBI): domain Eukaryota; kingdom Metazoa; phylum Chordata; class Actinopteri; order Cichliformes; family Cichlidae; genus Tylochromis; species Tylochromis polylepis. The sequence goes on from VVHJ01052559.1 coordinate 31,916, forward strand.
AGCAGATTCTCTTTAAAGGGCACATGTGATTCGGATTACTTCATAATAGGTCAGCCTCAGATTTCACAGAGCACCCTGTTAACAGATGTTGTGCTCAGTTAGTTCTGTATTTAAGCGTATTCTTACAATCAAAGCAACGTCTTACATGATTTGGCTGATCAGTTTGTTTACAATGGCTTCTCGCCAAGTGTTGCTGAAAACTGATCTAAAAAAAAGAAACAGAAGCACCTGAGGAAATATTTTGGGCCTATAATCAAATCTGTGGATTGCTTTGGTGTATTTATTTTTTAAGAAATCTGAAAAACTATAGTAGAACGTACTTCAAAATGAAGGAGTTTTCTATATTCATTTTATAAAGATGCTTTTCAATATTTTGCTGTTATTTTGTGTATTTTTGACAACTACAGCTGGAACTGAATGTGTCCTGTGGCATATTGCACCTATACTAACACCTGCACCTAACTAATTTCTAAGAAATTTAGAGAAAATGCTGAAATGTTACATTTTTTTTTAAAACTGTCCATCCAGTCTTTAGCTATAGCCTCTCATCACTGAGGGAGGAAGCCATGTACAATAAAAGTAATCTTTCAGCCATTAGACCTTACTGACAGCATTGTCTAATTTGAATAAAGTTGAAATTAATGTCGGTATTTTAGCTTTTTTTTCATGAATTGAATCATCCTGTAAAACAACTGCGGTAAAGAATGAGTATATATTGGATGTGAAATTTTTGATGTATTCACAGCTGTGGTAACATTTGATCTGTGACAGAGTTAATGGGCGTCTGAGTGTGCCGTACTGTCTCCTGGTTAATTACTGCTGTCATCCATCGGTATTAACCTCATCACTTCAGACCAGTCCCTTTGTCACTTCCATTAGCTCACAGTCAAACACACATCACTTCTGTAGTGGCAGGACATCATCCGTGTTTTTGTCTTCCTTTCTTCTCAGAGCCAAGAGGGTCACACCAGTCAAAGTGCAGCACTGGCTAATGACGGTTAGCGCCGTAATTTTGGTCATTACAGACATCATCAGTCTTTCATCGTCTCTTGTGGAAAGCTTTATTAGTCTTCTCAATCAGAGGTGACCGAGGTCCTATTCATACTTAGTCATTAAAGATCTATGGTCCATATCATACGAGCACACCTTAATAGACCTCAAAGAGGAAACATTAAAAGGAGAGCAATGTGAAACACATCTATTTGACAGAATATTTTATAGAGCCATAATTTTTATGGTTATGGCTGCGAGAGTCATTCATTACCAACAGCACATTTGTCATGTTGTAGTAATGGACATTTTTATAATTTATATACAGTACAAGCAAGGTTGTGCATTTTTCCCCCAGTACAGTAAATATAGAGCTTCATCCAGCAATCATTACAGAATCAGATCACCCGCTTTCTGGGATGGAGGTGGGCTGGTACAGTTCTCGTTGCACTGTTGTTATATTTTATGGTATTGGAGATTTCGTAGTTATTGTTGAATTCACATCTTTAGCTCTATGATATTGGGGTAGCTGGTTTATGTTTCTTTAATTGTTCATGTAGCATTGAGAAACAATCACTCGCCCATTCAGACTAAATGCTGTTGCACTACAAAATGTTTGAAAGTGTTAGCTAATCAGCCTTTTTCATGTCGATGAGACTACTACTTGTCACGTTATTGTCCGTGAGATAAATGTGAAGCTAGAGCCAAGAATTGGTGTTTTTTAATGCTCTGTAATTAATATTTGTCACAGCCCATCTGAAAACCTGTCACAAGGTGTGGGCTGATTCTCACTTCAAGTGCAACAGGTCCCAGATTTTGATCCTGGACGAGTACACGTTTGTCACAGCCTGCCTCAAAGACTGTTTCATGGCAAAGCAGAAATATATTTACAAATACATAATGGACTCAATAGAATAGCTATTTGTCAGCACATTCAGTAGCGTGAGACACTTGTGGATGGGTAGGAGTGAACATGCAAAGCAAAGGAAAGAAAGTCTCAGAGAAGGAATCTGATGTAGTTCAGAGACGCCTAGTGTCCAGGTGGCCTAGGGGATTGTGACATGGTATATGTCATTTAATTAATAAATGCAAAAACACAAATTTGAAAATAGCAGTTTGGCATTTTATTGAAATTATGTGTCAGACTATATCTGGCTGTGACTAACTGCCAAAAACCCAAGGAGAAACATCCAGGAGGTTATCAGACCTGGCAGGACACAATAATACACATGTTACCAAAGTATGCACCATACAGGCGGGGTGATGTCAGTCATCTTATTTGATTCCCAGTAGGTAATTCAATAAGAGTCTCAGAAGTCCTGCTTATAAATCAGTGTGTGCATGTGGAATGCAGACAGGGACATCTTCTTAAACATCGGCCTCGGTGGGGCTTCCTCTTTCATGCTAATTGATTTTGGCTTGTTCTTTCAAGAGGACCAGCAAGCATAAATGTAAATGTGTAGTGTGTGTGTGTGTGAGAGAGAGAGAGAGCGAGAGAGAGAGAGAGTGAGTGAGTGAGCAGAATCGGTTCACAGTAATGTGTAAAAGGTGTCAGCAGTGATGATGTTATCAAAGGTAGCCATTAATTCTGACAGACCTGTGCTGTTCTTACACCTGCATATCTGATATCATTTGTGGATTGCACTTAAACACTCACACACAGCTACACACACACACACACACACGGTTTTGCTTGACTGGCGTTTTATCTGAAAAATGTGAGTTACCTGCTTGAAGACTATTGTGCAGACACGACTAAATGAATATCCTTTACATTCACATCAGAATTCACCGACGTGATTTTCTTCATGTCTTATTTGTGAATTCACAAATAGAACTTGACCTGACCTGGCCCCACCCTCATTAACATTATATGAAGCACCGAAATACACAGAGGTCCTTCACCTGCGTCGGGAAATGATTAATATTAATGTGCACACCTATGCACTTCATTTCCGAGTTGGCTTTGGTTTACACACCTATATATGCATATTCACTGACAAGCAAAACAATAAAATATGCACACATGCACGCACGCGCGCACACATTTTTATGTGCGCCTGGTGTCAGCCTTAAAATCCGGAAGCAGGCAATGCCACGGGGGCTCAGAGTAATTGATATTCTCCCACACTGCCCAGGGCTTCTCCAAGGAACCTCACTCCGCAGTGCTGCTGACAAGGCACATTCCATCACTGCTGCAGACTTAAAATAGGATCAAAGGATGAAGCAGTGTGTGTGTGTGTGTGTGTGTGTGTGTGAGAGAGAGAGAGAGAGAGATACAGAAAGCCAGGGAGAGAGAGTGAAGCTGGAACAGAGAGGATGTGTGTGACCAGTATGTTGACTCTCAGGTGAACTGTGACAGTGTTTTGCCCCAGCATGTCTAGTTTTTGC
>VVHJ01052561.1:0-11576 GCA_015107715.1 Tylochromis polylepis
AATGTATCTAAAAGTTTTTAAATAAATTGCTAAGCAGATAAGCTACTCAAAAACACCACTGTGTTTGAGCAGGAACAGGAAGTGATACTCTACCGCAGAGAGAGCGAACACCAAGTGACCTATTATACTGTTATTAAACAGTTACAGAGGAGCTAGTTTTTCCCAAGTACATCTCCACAGAGCTCATGGTTGTTTAGTTTGGCCCCACAGTTGTGATGATGTGACAGAATTTTAGATTTTACTTCATACCCCAAAACTCTGAAAATTAGCCTGACAATGGTGTGCTAGCTTCTTTTTGTCTTCTTTTTTTCAAATCCAGTCCATGCTAGCGTTGTCAGAAAGTCGTGTTCGATTGTTCTTTCTAAAAAAGTGGTTCTGGTTCCAAACATTTGAATATCACATTATGTACACAGGAGGGCAAACCAACACATGAGGCGCATACTTGCATTGGTACAATCATGTCAACATAAACATGTCTTTTAAAAGATCTGCAGTGAGCTCTGCTGTGAAAACACGGAACATTTTTTTCCCTTAATCACACCAGGAAGGATTTGTGGTGTGTGAATGCTATTCACTATTCACTCAGCACAGAGAAGGTTCTACAATTTTGCTCTCTGCTTCTCTAAACCCAAAGCATTTGCAAACAGAGATCAGAATGTAAATCACTCACTCTGTAGCACGGTTGGGCTTTTAAGTCTCTGCTGTCATTACTTCACAGTTTTTGATGAATTTTTTGAGACCCAAATTGACCCAAACCCCGTCACTCTCACATTACTAAGGAATGCTTTATTTTTGTATATATATTTGTTTTGAGACCAAAAGGGTGGAGTATATCTTAAAGAAAAACCAGGCAAGACTTAACACCATTTACCATTAGTTGTTCAGCAGATATCCATCCACTTATGCTCCCTAATTACAGTAAGATGTCATTTTTAGGACATTTATTTACAGCACTAGTCCATGCTAAGAAAATATCTGGTTACATGAACAACAAATCTTGAGATTTTTTTTTTCTTTTTAACTGTCAGCTTTCTTTAGGCACAATATTACTAGGCACAATACTCACAAAATTAAGGTATTTCAGTTGCACTTGGATGTTTGATGAAGAGATTAAGTCGACATGTTTTTACCTAAACCAATCTAGCAATGACTGAAACATAGAAAATATAAGAACAAGGAAGGATGAAGGACATGTCTCTGATTACAATTTATCACAAAATAGCAAGACAGGAGATAAAATTATGGAAAATGAGCTGAACATTCATGTGTTTGGAGTCCACTCATGCCAAGAGGGAGTGTAATATATTACCCTGCTGATGTTGGGCATCAGCTCATGTGTTGATGAAGCACTGGGCCTCAGTGCGTGGATTGGTGTTTCTGACACTGTCCTTTGCTCTCAGATGGTTCTCAGCGCTCAGCTTCTTTGCCCAGTAAATCCTCCAAGCGTGGTAAGGCCCAGAGTGTCCGGGAACTCCCGGCAAAACCACCTTAACTCTGGCTGTTAACACACTGGCAACGTCCTGGAGGCCCTTTCACCAGCACACTCTGTCTGCACTAACACGTGTGTCTGTGTGTATTTGGGAGAGTGTGTGTGTGAGCTGCAAATAAAATATAATTCATCGTAACAAGTCATTTTAATGGAAAGAAATGTAATATTTCCAGTGCAAAGTAGAAAGGGCTTTTGTCGTTTTTAAAAAAAAGAAACATTTGTACAAGTGTCGATAAGGGCTTCTGAAATTTTGTCTCATTAAAAAAAAATGCCCAGAATGTGTGTAACTCGGTAACTTATTTTGATGTGTTGCCACAACATACTGAGCCAATTTCTGACCCAAGCTCTCACTGTAGCTTGTTGCTATTGCACTGCCCATTAAATTGCCTGTTTTTAATACTCTGAGCTCCACCAGTGTCAGTAACAGAGGGATGTTTAAGTTTTATTAGATTTTAATAATGCTCTTTGAATATGAAAACTTTTAAAAAATTTAATTAACTAATATTTCTTATGGCACTTTGCTCATTTTAGCTAGTCAGTTTTAGCTTTTCAGCTAGGACTAAGCAAGACTGGGCATGGGTTTAGCTCAGTGGGTGACCAGGCGACTATATGCCGTATGGCCGGAGAGCACCAGGCCCAGGTTCAAGCCTGTCCCTGGCCCTTTGCTGCATGTCTTCCTCTCTCTCTCCCGGCTTTCCTGTCTATCTTCACCATCCCTATCCAATAAAGGCTAAAAGGCCAAAAAAATAATCGTTTAAAAAAAAGGATTAATCAAGGTATAGAAATAATTTCTAAAAATTATCAAATTTTTTCAGTTTGTGCCAGAAAGATGATAATGCTCATGTAGCCGCTTATTCCTGAGTTTTTCTTTTCTTTTTTTAAAAATTTGGTTAATATGTCATTCTGAAACAAAAAAATATGCATCTATGACAAAATCGTCTAGACTTTTTGTTGACTGGTGAACGTCATGAACAATAAGAAAACAAAGTATGATATGACAGCAATGTGTTAAAAATGTTTCACCTGAGAAATCTAAAATGGCCTCGTTATTAGCGTTTAACAACTTTTTTTATTACCAGATATAATTAAAAAAAAAAACAATTTGGTCAAAAGCCACACAGAAAAGAGTAAAGACTGAACATTAAGCTTTCTAAAACCAGAGATATCCAATTTATGATTACATAAGGAAGATGAAAGAAGGCAGTGAATTCTCCAGTCTGAGAGGAGCAATGGGGATCTTTCTTTATCTAAAAGATTATTTTAAATGTAGTGGGGCCCACTAATTGGCCCACTAGGTCAAAGTTATTGGGCTAGATAGTGTCAATGTTTCCACGGTAGTTTTGGCTGAGTTAGGGAACAAAATGACTTGATAGGATGACTATATTTCTGTGTGTGTTTGGGGTTGGAGGTTGGCGTTGGGGCTTTACTAGCCTGATTAAGCCTTTGCATGATAATGCTTGATACCAGGTTGTTCACCCCTCCTCTATAACTTTCCATATTTAACATCACTTGAACAAAAGATCAGACACAAATGGAATATGTTTGGAGGGGAACAATGGTAAGTTCTCAGGACATGCCTTCACTCTTAAGTGCACATTCAAAACCAACACAAATAAATGTTATCACTAAAGGATGTACCGTTTTGAACTAACCCTGTAATGTGTATTAATGTGTGCACCGTGCTGTATTGTTGCATGTTTTATTCATTCATTGCTGTTTAAAAGCACTGATCAAAAGACTTAACAAATGTTGTTGTGATGGATGTTGACGTAATGGCGAGTTAACTGGAGCTTTGGAAGACATTTGCACTGATATGGTTTACCGCCCTTTATTTCACTGCTTAATGCAAAAGTCACACTAGGAAAAACGGTGGTTAGAGACTGCAGCACAATTATCACGATTATTGTGATTGTGTACAATGAACTTGCCATCTTGTTGCCTTTAAAAATAGTTGCTTTAAAGATGGGTACCACTTCTGCAACCATTTATGGTTGGTTACTGTCTTCAAGTCAACTTTGGTGTATCAAGATGATAATAAAACAGCAATAAGACAGGGTCACTCTGCTATCTGTTTGCTAGTGAATGGGTTAATTTGGCAACAACATGCAATTTGTTTTTAATAAATTGGTAAAAATCGCAAATCTGTTGCCATTCTAAATATATAGAAATTTATATTAACCAATTAGAGTCCAGCCAGAACCTCATAGCTCTGAAACAGAAATTCCTCCACAAATAGTGATGTAGTTGCTGCAGGACAGCGAGTTAACCACAGAATGACATAGTCACTAAGCAACCTTGTCTTCATATAGAAATATAACCAGAATGCAACCAGCTGGCAACCAGCTGAGTCATGTCTAAAGAGATGCTTCTAAGAGAAGTTGCAGTGATTAGTACAAACCAGCTCATTTTGATTGTAATTTGCTGATAATCTGTTTGCTTTTGTAAATTAGGGGACAATTGTTTGCAGACCTTTTACCTATCTGAAAATGATTGCAGACCAAGTGTGGCCGCAATTGTCAGAAGATAGTATGCCACTCACCAGGCATCCTGTGTAAACACCATGCAATCAAAAGTGGTTGTTTCAGCTACTTCCTACTAGTCACCAAATGTGAAAAAATTTAATGTAGGGAAAAGCACCAATTTTTTTTTTATCTCCCCTATTCACAAGGAGGTTGCTGTCCTATTTTTACTCTGTTGCAGGGAAGATGTGGAAGATTATGTGTTCTTAAGATCATAGAAAAAATCTTTAGAATCTGTGCTGAGAATCATTACATTTTTAAATTTTTCACTGTCACAGTAAACCAGTTATTTGTTCATCTATGGCTACAGTATAGACAGTGGCTTTTATTAAATAACGTTAATGCTGTTTCAAATGAGTGCATTAACAAAATTAGAAACTAATACTGGCTCAAAGCCTGTTATGACAGCCTACTGTATGACTAAGCTTCTTTATCAGATTGATTCCCAATAAAAAAAATTTTTTATCAAAAACAATTTATTAGACATAGCCACTGTGTTTTCCCCCTTTGGTTTGTGGACTTGCGTTCTGAAACCTTGAGCCATTTGTGCTGTAAAGTCATATTTTGAATGTTTGTGGGGAAACACTTTTAGACTCAGCCTCAAATGGCAAATTGAGGAACTGCAGTTTTTGGCAAGATGGCTAAATTTATCATCTCTTGAGGGTGGCTGCTTAGTCTATATTTTGGTGGTATATGAAAATTATCTAAGCATTGTAATGGAATGCTGTTTAAAAAGCACATATTGCAAGTAAATTAGGTAAATGATGCCATTTGGAATAATTATTATATACTACAATGAAGCAAAAAAGTGATAGAACTCCTAACCCATATGTTCCTATTGGTTTTCCCCTTACAGTTTCGTAGTTGTACGTTTGCTATGGTTTTGGAGGAAACACTGAACTTAGTCCCGCATTTTTGTTTAAAATTTCTTTCTTTATTTTTTAACAAAGACTTAAATTTGCTGATCCCTCTAGAAATCCCATAAGAAATTTACCTCTAGGCTACTTGTTGAAACTAAAAGCTGAATCCAGGTATCCGTGAGTTCATGATAAACTTCAAGTTTAAAATCTTTTCCCTGCTGTGGTGTTAACTGAGATTTGGTAGAGCAGTTCTTTTTTGGTGAATCTCTGATAGTGAGTAAGATTAGAAATGTCTTCCAGTGCTCCTGTTGGTTCTCCATGTTGCAGGGGAAACTGAGACTCTGAGACCAAAAAAACCTCTCACAATAAAAGTGATTTAGTTCCTAATACATTCTGGGAAACAAGTGTCATTTTGGTGCCACCTCTTCTTTATCTGGCCTAAAAACAAAAGCTTTGACTTCACTTGTCTTGGTTGTAAGAGTCTCCTTTCCCTAGCTCCACTCCTCTCATTCCTCCATCACCTCCTCTTCCTCTCCTCATGTTAACCCCATTGCTCATTTGTTGTTTGTTCTCTCTCTTTTTGTTTTTTCTTTTCTTCCCGTCTGTGTAGGCAGCCCGTTGAGTAACTTCTTTGACGTAATTAAACAGCTTTTTTCAGACGAGAAGAACATCCAAGCATCCCACTCCCCCGGCGCCCCCGCCACGCCTAGCTCCCCCACCAAGCATACCCCCAGCAGCAAGCCCAACCAGCCCCCACCTAATGACTCTAAATGCCCTCCTGGCAAAGACAAAACAAAGATGGCTGCCAGCAGCAGGACACAGGAACAACCTTAAGGAGCGGTAGCTGTGCATGACTAGATGAAAACCAGTAATCAGGTCATTAAATAAGAGAAATTAGGAGAGCTGCTAACTTTGCCCTTTAGTTAGGAATAAAACAAGAAGATCTACTTTTTGCCTATAAATTTTGTACTTAATAATGGGAATGGCTATTTCAGTTTAAAAGTTGATCAGTATTTTACAATAAGTAGCAGATGTAGCTTTGTTGTCCCTACCTTGTGTCCCTCTCTATGTGTCCTCCTCACATGTGTGATGGCTTGACTTATCTCTGCCACCAGGGATCATCCATAATAACTATTAACCTTGGCGAGATGGCCAACAATGGCCTGCTGGGCCTGCCAGCACCAGGAGAGTTTGAAACGGAAGAAAAGACTGAGGACCACTTCCCTAACCCACTTGAATCCACTCACCCTGCCCTATATCTTTGAGTCTCTTCCTGCCACCGCATCAATAGAGTACACTTCACCCCACCAGACCAAACATGGAGACATCTTGGAAGAGTTGTAAAAAGAAAAAAAAAGCCTTAAGACAGTGACGTTTGTCAGTCTACACACATGTATACCGTCTCCCTCTTTCTTCCATTTCTCCTACATGTACATTAAAAAAAATGCACCCACACATACTCCTCCGCATAAACAACTTATTTGCGTGATGAACTTGAAATCAAGATGGGATGCAAGAGCGATGGAAGAAAGCAAAGGTGAACAGATGGATCAACAACTGGATTGTAATTCTTTTTAAAATCATATTTCTTTGTGAGCAGCAGGTTCTTTTAACTTGCTCTATGGTGTTTTTGTACATGGGTTCTTGCAATTAAAGACTGCCCATAAAAGTATGATAAAGAGGGTTGGGGGTGGTAATATTATATAAATGAATGATCTATTCTGTTGTACAGACTAAACTATGTCCCTGCTTTATATCAAAAAGTGTAGTAGTGGCATTATGTTTTAGAGTTGTTGCCATATTTTCTTTTGTATTCATCAACAGGCATGGCCACGCCAGCATTTGAAATGTTTCATTTCTATGTTTAAATCTGTCATTGTAACAGTAAATTGGAGCTCACATACAGGAAGAGATCTGCAACAGAATCCATGGGGTCATGAAATAATGCAACTGCTAGCGGTGACAGCAAAATAACCTGTGTTAATATGAGGTACATGAATATTAATCTAAATGAGCTAGTTTGCTAGCTGCAGACTTGCTAGCTAAAGCTTAGTTTCTCACTTCAGTAACTCAACGCAGAGGGAAGAGCCCAGTACAATTAAAAATAGAAAATGCTCCAAAAGCTATTTTGGATTTAGCACTAGCAAGTTCTTGCTAGCTAGCGCGTTGACCATTAACATTGCCAGGAAATTTTGCTGGTGTGACCAGGCCTTTTTGCTTAATCTTCTCCTTTTTATTTTGCACTTTGAAAATTTGTCTTGAGTTTCTCTTTTTTTCTCCAAGTTCTTTTAGATTATCTGCAGGTTTCAGACAATATTGAACTGCTGTGTATATTTTTGTACTTTACTGTATTTTGTCATTTTTTAAATTAATTTATTATTGTTTATTTATATGAAAGATGTAGAGAATGTTTCTTAATGTCAGATTATTTAAGGATATTTTTGTCATGTTTAATTTATTTGACCACTGAGAAATGAAAACATTTGTGTGTTTGTTGCTTTCCCTGGTTTTTGATGCAAGAAACCTTGTAATATATGTTTGGAAAAATTATTTACTGTAATTTAAGAATGTAGTTTTAGCCTCTTTGAGAGGAACAAACCCTTTGTTGATAACAGTCCTTTTCCCATCCCCCATGCGCGTATGATGGCTCAGAACTCACCAAACACTCATTCTGTAAATAAGCCGAGTTTACTGGCAAGCTTATTTAAAAAAGAAAAGAAAAAAACCACAAAAAACAAGGGGATCCCTATTCTTAGCTTTGACCTTGTATGGTTGTTTGCATGTTCAGCATTTGTCTTTTCTTTGCATGTTGTCGTTGGAATTGTTCTCCTCTTCCCCTTTTCTCTACACATTTAGGTTCTTTATGTGCATTCATTTTAATTTGCCTTTTAAGTTTTTTGTGTTTTTAAATTTTCAGTTTATTTGCTGTCCTTTCTCTTTTTTGATTACTGTGTGAACACAGTAACCATGCGATGCATTCTCCTTACTCATTCTCTCAAAGAGGGACCTTGCTGGCAATTGGGTCACTCACTCAGCCCAACTGGGTGGGTGTTGAGTTGTCAGAGAGAAAAATTAAAGCAATACCTTTCATCATTCGCTTTCCTCTTTTTCTACTGTGGGAATCCAGAGCACACAGAATGGACTCTTCGGTACTGAGTGCTACTACTGAGCAGGATAACCATTTGCAATGTATTCCCTTGTGATGTTACTGTGAACAACTTCAGTGCTAAAGGAAATAAATCCGTTACTTTGGAGTAGTTTTTGTGTTGCACTATTTTGATTTCTTTTTTAAAGTTTATTCATGTAAATAAGTACATCTTATATGTTCAGAGTACCGGCTGCATAAACTACACATTTATTGTTCAAATCTTGGCCTTTCTGCTGCTCTAATAACTGGTGTAACATCTACAAAAATATGTTTTATTAAAAAAAAAAAAACTAAACAAAATGATGGTCACCAGTATCTAAGCACAGTCTATAAAGATGTCATGTAATCTATATTTCTAGGATAGTGTCATTATCATGCAATCTTTAGTTTAGTTTGATGTTCATATTTATAATTCACTAAACCCTTCATGTGACCAGTGACTTAAGTGTAGCTTTGCCAGTTAATAAGCTAATAATTCACAACAGTCACCACAAGGTACTTTATATTGTAAGGTAAAGGTCCTTATAAACCAATGTAAAGACTATAAGTAAGGTGCTACTAGCCCTCTCAAAGATGGCTTGAATGAACCTTGACATTGTCTCTGTAACTTTACTACTTTGATGGTCCACCATTCTTCCAAAACATATTTCCTTGGTGTTTTGATGATGATGCTGGAAAAATCTGTATGACTTGTTGGTTCAGTATATCCCATAGCTGATCAAAAATGAAAGTTTGCCTCTATGCTCTGCATGTCACCTTCATTGGGTTGTTGTTTATAATCAAACAGTCAACAGATCAAAATTTAAGTGACTTAAGACTCTTCATCTGAACTACCTTTTTGTTGACAACTTGGGGGAAGACCACCTTAAATTATCATTTTTTTCTCTTGCAAGTAGCACTACTGCACAACCATAATGGTCATCAATCCCTATCTACTAATGCTGCAGCCAAGCATAGAAATTACTTAAATTATATCTACTATTAAACCAGTCAGTTGAAACAAATCAATTCTGATAGCAAGTGTCCACTCAAACAAGAAAGTTTGCAGAACATGGGCTAAAATTACAACACATTAAATCACTTGATTTGAACAAGTGATCTGAGATCATGTCAAGCTCTTTATTAAACACACAACCTTCAACCAGACTGTTAAGAACTGTTAATTAAGATCATCAATACTGGGAGTCTATTCTTCTACACTAAAATGTTGTCTCTACACTATATACAGTATGGCTACTATCCCCAGATACACAAGTGTGGCTGAATACAGTCCACGTTTCCACAATTTCTACTCTCGACATGCAGAGTGGAGGATATAAAGTCTCTGGATAAGTACATTCTCCAAGTCCCTTAGGAGGACTGGTAGATCCTGATCTTGGTCCAGTCCAGACCAGGTGCCCAGCCCTGGGTATAGCAGCTCTTGACTGAGACGACCTAGCAGCAGACTATGGAAGTCCTCCCTGTCCAAGAGCTGATCCATGTTCTGCAGGAAGAATCCTTCACAAAACCTGCAGAGTTCAGCTCCTCCATGGTGCTGCAAATACAGAAGTTTAGTCAGTGTGTCTGTGTGATAATCCATTTTTATATATAATGTTAATAAAGAATACATCTAAAATCTTAAAGGTAAATTTTTTTCCTTGAAGATTTTTTTTCTCAGCAACATTTATGCAAACAGTTGTTCCTTACATTATGATCTTGAAATTCTAGGCACCATTAAAAATTAGAATAATTTTTACATCTAAAAGAAAATAAGGCTTGAGTCTTTAGTTTCCAGAAGCTAAAGCACAGCCTGGTTTATTTAGGGAAGCATGGAGGTCTAAATAGAACATGGTGAAATCAAGCTGAACAAGTTAAGAATCTAAATGTAATATGAGAACTCAAATAAAACATCACAAATTTTGCCTTGTTTTTTATTTTATCTGTGGCTATTTTAACTATGTGGCTCATAGTTATGTTTGATCAGTCTCCCCTTCAATTTAATTTTTTTGGGGGGATATTTAGGCTCCTTTTCCTGTGGCTACTATTTTAAAATCATTCCAAAGGTCGATTTGATGTGGGCGTTTCCACATTGACTCTACTTTTCACGGCAGGAAACAGTGCTTTTATATACAGTCTGTGGTTTTAATTAAAAGCTCTGTCCCAGACATCTAACTGCCCTCATTACAGATAGGAGCTCTTATATGTCAGCTGATGTTTTGTTTTTTTTTTTACCTTAGCAGACTTGTAGATACTGACTGCATTGTCCAGAGTAAGACAGTGACATTTCGCAGCATCTTTGCAGACCTCGGAGCTGGTAGAAAGTGGCCACTGGCAGCAGCTACAAGACATATACAAAATAGTAAATCTCCCTTAACCATCAGTCTAGTTTACACAATTTACAAATCTGATTATGCACACACAAGTGGTGAATACACATTAAAATCATTTTTCTGTGTAAATAGATCTGTGGATGTGTAATACCGCCAAATACTTCTGCCACAGTAATAACCTCATCGCTGCAATTATTTCTGCACCTGTCCAAAAGACAGGCGCAAAAAGCACATTACTATAAAGAAATGCTTGTCCTAGTGACTGACACATCTCATTTTTGACCGATCTGCCAGCAGAAATGACAGAAAATGACAGATACCTTCTAAAATATTTGCCCCAGTGATAGAAGTAATGCAATAACTCATAAATAGTTAGACCCTATCTCACGGTCAGTGGCTGAAAACTTATTAAAGAGCTTCATTAGATGAAACACTAACTGTATATAACCAGTACAATCCATAACAAGCTTGAAATCATAAAACAGGCCCAGACTGGAGCACACATTGACTCACAGCACAGTCTGTGCTTATTCTGAGCTGAACAGCAGGTAGCAGGCGAGGAACTTTACCTTCAAGGCTTCAGAGGGAGAGACAGATAGCCCCTCTGTTCCTCCACAGTACAGAGACTTCATCATCATCTGCAGGGAAACAAACAGTTTTCATCCACCTAATGAGCTACGTCTTAGTCACATCTTCACCAAAGCACAAGTGGTAAGCTAGTTCCTCACCTGGAAGGTGCTGTAGGCCATGTGACTGATGTGGACGATGTTATCAGGGGAATCTGTGAGCAACTGGCGAAACCTGCCAGGATAGAACGCACATCAGAACATAAATTTTATTCTTTAAAAAGGCGGTGACATTCAAAGCCACTTGTTCACATGAACTTTCTAAATAAAGTGTAAGACCTGTTGTGAAAGAAATAAATGCACATTAATGGCTGGGCAATGTGTTTATATCAATAATCACATTAAAATGGATACTTTCTGATATTGGCTATCATAGCACATGGAAGCTCACTGGGGAATGCCTCCTATCAGTGGATAGAAGACAAAGATGAAAAGTTAATTTCAAGGAAATTTCAAGGTAAGCACTGCTCAGTGCCATTTGATAAAATGAACATTTAAAGTTTAGGTAAGGTTCTAAATCATGCTATTTTTAAAAAAAATAAATATTGGAGCAGTTTCACAATTTTTATATTGTGAAATGGATCTCACATATTGTGAGAAAAACCAATTAAGGTATAATCATTTT
>VVHJ01052563.1:8864-24816 GCA_015107715.1 Tylochromis polylepis
TCTTCTCCTCTCCCCCCTCCTTTTTTTCCCTCCCTTTCCTATCCCCCAGTTATGTCTGTCCAGTTTACAATAACCTAAAATAAAATAAATAAATAATAATAAAAAAGAAAAGAGATCAATCAGGTGGAACAACATGGCATAGCCATAATGATCCACCTGAAAAAATTAATCCGTTGGGCATCTTTCTTAGCATTCAGACAACAATTCTGATTGCTGAAGTACCGAACGGGACAGGCAAAAGAAAAAAAAAAAAAATCTTGTCAGTGCAACAGTGTTGTTGTCAGTTGTCAGTGTTGCTTGGCTGATGGGACGCTCGCACATCTTTTTCCAAGAAACGCCAAGAAATACATACTGTTAAGTTGGAAGTAGGGGTGGGTTACAAAAATCGATTTTAGCTTGAATAACGCGATATCGATTCATTAAATCCTGAATCAATTTTTAAATACAAATGTATTTTGCCAGAAACGCCAGAATCTCAGGATAAAGCTTTCATTTCAACAACCACCAAACAGCTAAAACATTAAATGAGAGCAGGTAAACGGATTCCACACAAAGACGTAAACACAAAGCGTGGACCCGACGCATCAGAATCTGTGAGATGTCGGATTTCTCACCGGACACGGACACGCCGTCGGGGCTGAAAGCCGCTCACAGATTCTGATGCTGCAGGTTTTGTCACTCTCCAACCAAAACTCACTGAACCAGCATCAAAAGAAGATCCAAACTACGTTTCACATTTGATAAACATCCTCATTAATTCCCTCTTAACGCTGCTGTTTTGCTTCCACCACGATAAAAATCACACTTCCTGCACAGCTTTCTCTCTCTCTCAGTGTACTTCAAGAACAGTTTCCCATCTCAAATCTCTGTTTTCTGCATTACTCGCTTGCTTATTATGCACCAGTCTACCGCTGTGTACAGCGCTGTCGGCCGCTGATGATCAGAATTATAATATTTCTGACTGTCTGAGTCAAAATTTCCACGATTCCAATCGAATCGATTCGGGACCATGTGAATCGGAATCGAATCGATTATAGAAATCAGTCACGATACCCAGCCCTAGTTGGAAGTCTAACTCTCCACTTACCTTTGCACACTGGCTTAAGGAGAAGTTATTTTTTTATACAAATGTTAGAATTACTTACGCATAAACCAAATACTCCAGATAGATTTAATAGGCGATGGGGGCCTTTCCTTTAAAGACACCATATTATCTCTATAGTTTTCTCTCTGCTCAATAGTGTGTGAAATTTTATTTATATATTCTGGTTATGTTTTCTTAATGTTAATACTGTCGCAGCATTTGCATCATCTTCAATTCCCCATTTATATTTTAAGGTCTGGTAGCTTCCTGCCTATTCTTTATGTTTGTCTGTTGTGGCAACAAATGTATGGTTTTTTTGTTTGGTTTTTTTTTTAAATTGCTTTGAACAATATCTTCACCGCTTACAAAGCAGTCCTGCAAAAACTTTATCCAGTACCTCACATTTTTAAGATACCATTTAAACATCAGTTAAACGTTTAGTACCAAGCACAAAGAAAGAAACAGGTAACCCGAGTATGTAAGTACACACCAAACACACTCGAGACAAATTCCTCATCAGTGAAGTTAATAAAAAATAAATAAATAAAAATTCAGTTTTTCCTGATATGGCGAGTCCTGACAGCCATGACACAGACACTGATTGGAAAACTATGTAGGACAACACTTAGCCAGTGACCTTTGAACTGTTTGTGACTGGCATCAATGACATCATGTTTGCTTTCTGGGTTTTTTTTTCACCTCTTGTCCTCCCTTCTTTTGTCCACATTTGTGACACAGTGTTCGAGACAACATGAGGTCATGTGCTTTAAGTTTTTAGTTTTTAAATCGGAAGAGCTAAACTAAACATTTGATTCCAGAATAATGTACGCAGTGTTGTTGTAAGCAAAGTAACTGAAAAATGATGGTCAGGACTACAAGCAAGTTTTATGATTTAATGATAGCAGGCAGATGCAAATTTAAAAAAAACCACACAAAAAAAAAACCACATACCATACACGTCACATTTACACAGCTGAGAGCGTGGGACCTTGCCCCTGGCCTACACTGATGCTAAACAGATGGAAAGTTGAGCAGTGTTTGTATTATTTACCTGATTGGTGATCGTAATTGTCTCGCCTTCTTTCACCGACAACTCATTGTTTCCAGGCTCAGCAGTGAAGTCGTATAAAACCTGTGCCTGCAGAAAATCAACAACAACAACAACAAAAATTCATAAATTTAAGGTTTACTGGATAACTGATTGACAAACTTCAAACTTACATGAGGCCATAGTAAAACAGGCCAAACTTGTCAACCAAAACAAGGGCAGACCCACTACATTACCCAGTTCAGCTTAATGCAGGAGCCAACAAGGTCTCTCACAGTGACCCACATCTACTAATCTGTCATTTCTCCATGGCCCCAGAGAAGTTCACACACATACACACACAAACACAAATATCTATCTATCTGAATGAATTCAAGACAGAAGACGGAAACCTTTCTAGTGTGTTGTGAGTTAAATAAGCACAAACTCACACACAAAGTGTGTGGGGAAATTGTTCATTAACCACTGAGATGGAATGCAAGGCTATTAGGCAGCCATCAAAATAACATTTGTTTCAGTGTCCACCATCCACCACCCTGCAGTCCAGGGAGCTGGATGAGGTTTTTGAACAGGAGCATCATACCAGAAAGAGCAATAAATGTTTTCATTTCTGCTGATGATCTAAAAGAAAAAAAAAAAGTCAAACTGAATTAGCAGGTCGTTCTGTCATTGGTCCCTCACAGACATGTCTTTTATTGTGCTGACTGCTGCAAAGTCTGTCTTTTATTAGTTTGACACCAGGAAGAAGTTTTCACATTCGTGTGCAAAGAGGAACATTTTACGTGTCCCCTCTGAGTTTCAGTTTAAACATGCATGTGTGGGATTTGGAATTTGTAACACCACACAAGAGTGCACTGAGAATATTTTAGCTACCTTATTTATTTATAGGAGAAAAAAAAACACTATGAAAAAACCCATTATGTCCTGTAGTAAAAGTATAATTATTATTATTATTTAATGTTAAGGATTACTTAAAATAAAAAGCAGACTTGTATTATTACGCTCAGTAGGCTGTTTCGCATATCATAAATCATATCTAGAGTAGAGGGGGCATTTAACTTCTTAATTTTACATACAGTTACCTTTATACACACTCTGCTTCACGTACCCATTTCCGGTACTCTTAAAAGAACACTCATCAAGTCCAAATGCGAACAAACTATCGTGTTTACAGTGCTGCAGCTACATTTATGGCCCTGTAGTCCTAACCTAAGGTAAACAGTAGTCACATGTATGGTACGAACAGTGTTTTGGGAAAAGACTGCATTTCCCAGGATTCCGCGGAGGCAGCTATGACCCACACTGGAAAGGTAGTAAAATGTCACAAGACACTTCGTTAATGAGACACATTTTCCATGTATAGCAAAAGCATTCGTTTCTCGCTGAGCGCATACAGATGTGCGATAAGCGTCCATGACGCTTTTAAAGCAGACTCCCTAAATGCTTTCGGTCTTAATGTGGAGCTCACCGAGTGAAGTCTTCACTGTAAAACTAATGCGAGAAACTGCACTTCTGACTGTCCAAGTCTACAGCCCTCAGTATTGGTGAAAAACAAGCTCCAGGGGCAACCCAAGAAGCCAGCGTAGTCGGGCTGGGGGTTTAAAAGAAGCCCAGGAAAGTTGTCAGACCCACCTTTTGCGCCATTATCGAAGCATTGATCAATCATTACAAAAACAGGCCCTGTGGTTTTCACGATTTCCAATCCTCAGCTGGACATTTCCTCCGCGCTTCTCTTCAACCGGAGGCGAAGAAAACACGATAACTCCTCTCGGTGGAAAGCCGCCGCGTCAAAGGAATTAACACATGACTTAAAAACAGTAGGTCGTTTAAAAACCCAAAAATCCTAGAAAACGAAAGGTGGGAAGGAGACCAGCTGAGTGCTACTGCCAAGTTTGAAGCGCGTAAAAAGCTGCTGACAGCACGGAGGAGGGAATGACCTGCAACACGCACAGAAACCGGAAAGGTAGTCCAGGTCCGATATGGTGACTCCTCCACAGAGCCTACACGACTGTTTAAAATCGTAAATAATAATAATTTTTTTAAAAAGATGAAGAAATAAAACATTTCCAGATTAAACGATGATTTTAAAAAAATATAAATTATTAAAATATATATATATATAAAACGTGGTAACTTAAAATTTTAAGTTGTCATAACAAAACAAGTCATAACAATAATAATGAAAATAGTAGTAGTAATCATAGTAGTAATAATAGAATTTCCACTTTTTGCGTCTTTTTTGTGTTTTTAATTTTCCAGTGCGTTTTTCTAGTTGTGTGTTTACTCACTATGGGGCTGACAGCTCAAAGGGAGTGACCCTGAACCTAAACTTATTTTTACTCTTTTGTTTAAGTCTCCCTCTGCTGGCCTCATTCTGGAAGTGCATTTTAAACCGAGGTCCGTATTTGTCTGTAATCTTTACTCTTTCGTCTAATGCTTCAATTTATGGTAATTTTTTGTTGTTGTTTTTTTTTCTTAACTTCTTTGATGACAGCTCAAACGCCTAAACTGCAACATGCCAACGACATGACAGCGGTATTCCTTCTCACCCATTGTCACCTTCTCATATATCAAATATTTATTCGAGCCAAAATAATTTCGTGGTTCAGGATTGTGAATAGTGTGGTTGTTCTCTGAGTGTTGTATTAAAATCCTAATCTCTGAAGACCACAAAGAGTTTTTGTTATTCAGAATCACAGCTACAGTATGTCTTTGTGTCTTTATTTTTACTGTTTGAGTTTCAACTATACAAGAGTTCCAAACAAATCCTGAACCCATGGTTTGTTCTTTATGTACAGCTGAAGTTTTGTAATTTTTTATGCCTGTCAGTTACAATTATCGTTTATTTTGTCTCCTGACTTCCTGGGTTAGCATTATTGGTAAAGACTTGCACTACTGTGCAAAAGACTACCCATCATTTTTTAATATTTTTCTCAGAAATTGTATCGAAACAAGTGCAAGCATACATAGAAATATAAGATATAAGGCAAAAACAGAGCTTGTACAGTTCTAACGAGCTTGAACCTTTATTCTTTAACACAACCTGAACACTCTTAGGTAAGCTTTCTTTTGATTTTTAAGTAGTCTTCAGAAGTAGTTCTCCATGCTTCTTGAAGGACATTGAAAGCTCTTCTTTGGCCGCCCTTTGTTTCATTCTCTGTCAAGATGATCTCACACTGCTTCAGTAATGTTGAGCTCCACGCTCAAGTCAGTTTCTGTGATTTTCTATCCAGATATACTTTTACTGCCTTGACAGTGTGTGTTGTCTATCAATCAACCCACCATCCTCCTAAAGATAAAGTCCAGCAAACAATGACTTCTAGCATGTAACAACGTCTATGAATATTTGCAATGATCGGTGCTGTCAAGCGGTTTATCAGTGACGATGATGAGGATGACTAAAGAAAAACTCCCTGTCTCCCTATGTGCTCAAGTTAAGAAAATATTGCATATGTTGGTGAAATATTTAATACTAAACTGGTCCTGTGAACAGGTTGAGTTGCACAGTTAAATGATCAGAGAAGCAATGTGTGTAAGAGCACTTGAAGAGTCAGCTGGTATGTAAGTGGTAACTCTACTTAAAGCGTTAGCTGAAGTGCTTTCCTTAAAATATTAGATATTTGTTCAGCCACGGCGTAGAAGAAGAATCTCTTTGAAATGTTTGTTAAAGAATGTGAGACAGTTAACGATTGTGCACTGTAAAAAATAACACATGAACAAAGAAATAAACCTAAAACTTCTGTATCTGAGCGCAGCACTCAGAGAATAACTACACAATTCACATTCCTGCGCTATGAAATTGTTTTGGCTCGACTCAAGCGTTATATATGTAGATATATGATACATCGTAGATATATGAGAAGGTGACAGAAGGTGAGAAGAAAGTATTATAACTTTCACTTCTCCTTAGCACCCATTTATGTATCAATCACCTGAGTCGAGTCTGCCAGTTATAAAAAAAAGAAAAAACAAAAAAGTGGAGGTGAAATCTTCAACCCACCTGGGTACATTTTAGTGCTGTATGAAAAGCACTGAGGTTGGAGACTGTTCGTACATAAAAGATTAAATTACGGATTTAATACTAAGGCTTTAAAAAAGTTGAGTTTGAAACTCTTTTGTGAGTTTTTACAAGGATGAGAATGTGACAGAGAGCACAGAAAGCCTGTTTTTTTATTGTTCAGCAAGGGCAAACGGTAAATGCCTGAGCACTTTTTTTCCCCTCCACTATCACTTGAGCTGATCTTGAAGCGCAGGTGTGTCTTTGGATGGTGGGAGGGAGTTTGGCAGTCCCACTCTTATTCAGCTCAGTTTGAAGATTTTCAGCCTCACAAAGACATCATGTACTCTCTGCTTCGTTTTTTCTCCCTGCTACTGATCTGCACAACAGGGTCATGGATGATGGATGTCACAATGCCCTTTATGGAGTACCTGGACCAGGACCAACTGGTGTGCCTGAAGTGGGGCTTTGACAGTCCAGCAGGTGACATTACATTCCAGCTGGCAGTCAACACCACAGGCTGGGTGGGTTTTGGTTTGAGCCCGAACGGAGACATGAAAGGATCAGACATCGTCATAGGAGGACTTGGATCCAGTGGAAGCTACTTCTCGGTTAGTTATGAAATAATAACAAATGAGCAGCTGTTGTAGAGTTACTTATGTACTTTTTTTTAAAAGATAAAAGTTAGTATAAACAGCTAAATGCTTTCATACTCATTCATCCTGTTTAATTTAATTTTGAGTTTTGGTTTTCTTTTCAGTTTCATATCAGTTGTTTTAGTTTAGATTCTATTGAAAATGATTCTTTTTTGTTTAGTTTTTAGATTTGTGTAGTTTTAGTTTTCTGTGTTACTGTGTCGTGTCAGGGACATGGTTTTCAGAAGTTCAAAAAATAGATATAGTGGTGTGAAAAAGTGTTTGCCCCCTTCCTGATTTCTTATTTGTTTGTATGTTTGTCACAGTTAAATGTTTCAGATCATCAATCAAATAAATGTAAATATTAGACTAAAATTACACAGGTAAACACAAAATGCAGTTTCTGAATGAAGGTGTTTTAATAAACAGGTAACCCGTGTGAAAAAGCCATGGCCCCACCTTGTTAAATCACAAATGAACTGTGATTAACCACTTTTTTTTTTTTTTTACAAAGCTGACTTCAGTTTCACTGCCACACCCAGGCCTGATTACTGCCAGACCTGCTGAATCAAGAAATCACTTAAATAGAACATGTCTGACAAACTGAAGCAGGCTAAGAGATCTCAAAAAGCAACATAACATATCATGATTCAAAGAAACAGCTGAGAAACAAAGTCACTGACATCTATCAGTCTGGAAAGGGTTATAAAGCAATTTCTAAGGCTTTGGGCCTCCTGTGAACCACGGTGAGAGCCACTGTCCACAGATGGAGAAAACTTGGAACAGTAGTGAAGCTTCCCAGGAGTGGCCAGCCTACTAAAATTACTCCAAAAGTGCATCGACGACTCTTCCAGGAGGTCACAGAAGAACCCAGAACAACATCTAAAGAACTGCAGGCCTCACTTGCCTCAGTTAAGGTCAGTGTCAAAGTCCTGACCTGACTCTGATTGAGATGCTGTGGCATGACCTTAATAAGGCGTTTCATGCTTGAAAACCCTCCAGTGTGGCTGAATTACAACAATACTGCAAAGATGAGTGGGCCAAAATTCCTCCAAGTCTCACTGACAGTTATCGCAAACTCTTGATTGCATGGGTGGCCCAAACAGTTATTAGGTTTATAGGGGGCAATCACTTTTTCACACAGGGCCATGTAGGTTTTGATTTTCCCCTTAATAATAAACACCTTCATTTAGAAACTGCATTTGTGTTTACTTGCGTTATCTTTGTCTAATATTTAAATTTGTTGGATGATCTGAAACAATTAAGTGTGACAAACATACAAAAAATAAGAAATCAGGAAGTGGGCAAACACTTTAACACAACAAACAGCGCATTTTGGAGGATGCTGATTCATCTCAATTTTAAATACTGACAAAGAATAAAACTGAGGGCATTTCCTCATTAGTTTAGTTTTTTTTAAGATCATTAGTTTGCTCATGATAAATAAATATATAAGACAACTTTGTTTTTGTAAGTGACCTTTCACTTTCCAGCACACCTCACACCGTGCCAGAGACTAATGTCTGGCTTTCTGATGTTGCTTTTTTCCATTAGGATCGATACGCCACGGGCGACTCCATGCCTCAAGAGGATGCCCAGCAGAGCTACACTCTCCTCTCTATGCGGGAAAATGAGGGGCAAACCATCATGACCTTTCAGAGGCCTATTAAAACATGTGATGATGAAGACTTCCAGATCACTGTAACTATTTTGTTTGCTTGCTTCTTTTATTTGTTATTTATTTGTTTTTTCCCCCTATCACAGTCTGCATGCATGGAATTAGTGTAACATGGCCATCACAATTATTTTTTTAAATTTTATCCAATGAAGGCTTTTTTGTGTTTACAAATAAAAAGATAAAAACAAACAAGTGACTCATGCTAAGAAGAGGTGTACCGTTTCTCTCCTCATACCAAACCTATAGGTCTTTTATGACACCACAATTAGACTTTGTTGTTTTAGACAAAAGGCCTGAAACACAAGTTTAGTCTCTTTGTTGTACATTTTTCTCTTTTTTCCTTTTTTGTAGTAGATCTAATTCTTCGTCTAATGCTCAAGTTTCACAGTCTACAATCTTTTATTCAACTTCTTTTGTTAGGCTCCCCAGGCTTTTTTTTTTTTTCCACACATTGCCCTGGGTTTCCAGAACAAGACAATGGCAGCGACATAAATAAAAGGCACACGTGATTTCATTTTGAACACATGAAATGCTACACGATTCCTTGTAACAAAACTACCACCTTTGCAGTGGCACAGTCAGAGCATTAAATCACTTTATGTAACATCTTGACTTATTTTTTAAGGTGTTAAAACATTTTAATAATCAGAAACCTGCCACAATATCACCTTCCACATGAATGTATATAGTACTGTATTGCTTCTTTATTGTGTATTTATATTGTATATTTTAAGGGATCACATTTCCTGACCTAAATTACCATCTCTGTCTCTCTCAGGTTCAGCCCATCAAACTCATCTTTGCCTATGGGAAAACAGATGAGATCTCTTACCACGGGTCCAGACGAGGCACCAAAGAAGTCAATCTGATGAACTATATGCCAAAGTCCACCCCAGCCAACTCCAGCTATCTTAGTGCTACGGTGGACAACGTAAGAATTACTGTCAATAACAGTCAGATCAGAGATGTCGTATTGTTTGTTGTTTATTTACTTTTATATTTGTTGTTTACAGATCATAGTCCCTTCCAACACTACCTACTATCACTGCAAGGTCATGAAGTTCCCAAAGTTAAATACAAAACATCATATTTACCAGGTAAGCATTATTTCTTTATATTTCTGTCGCCACTGTTCTTTCATTTGTGTCTGATTGGGCAGTTCAAATGCATATAAAAGCACACCCACATTAATGTATGTGTAAGCATAAATAAACTGATAATAAAAAAAGTGTCACAACCAAGTAGACATGAAAGGATGTGCTGTCATTGTGATTTTTATGTTTATTTCAACTTTGTTCTCCTAATTTACCTCAGATCGAGCCCGTGATCGAGCATCTTGATCTCGTTCATCACATACTGCTGTACCGTTGCCCCCCCAAAGTGACAGAGCCTTATGACAAGCCATGCTACATGGGAGACATAGGAGATGACTGCTTTGAAGTAGTGGCTTCTTGGGGAGTGGGAGCCGGGGTGAGAGAGACTGTACACTGTAAACCCGAAGAAGTTAGCAGAACTTAAAAAATTAAGGCAAACGATTTGCCTTACGTTTTTTAAGTTTATGAACTTAAAAGTTGGAGCTTATCAGAACTCCAATATTTTGATTACATTTGACATGTACCTTTTGACTAAAATAAAAGTAAAATGTTTAATAATTGAATTCATAAATATTTAGTAACTAGAACTTAGTTTTCATTTATGTCTCCCATGTAAATAAGTTGACATAACTTACGAGGAATGAGTACCACAGAGTCACTTTTTCAGTTTAGCAAAACTCAATATTTATTGTTCACTTTTATAATCTTTTTTTAATTAAACAAAAGTCAAACATCAACTTTGAAAACTCAAAAACAAGTACGTCAAAATGTAAAATTAAATAATATTTTTGTAAGTAACAGGTACTTAATATCCAAAATAGTTGAAGTTGATCAAAAATAATGAGTTGAACTGCATAAGTGGAAGAAAATATTAGATTAACTTAAGTTATTTGAGTTAGTAGGACTGTTTTTAAAAAGATTAAGTTGACATAATTTAAGTACTTTGAGCGTTTGCATTTACCGTGTTGTTTTAGCTCCTGTTTAAATTCATAAATGAATTTTTCTTGTATGTGTGTTGTTTCTGTGCCAGTATTACATCAGTTTTCCTGCAATTCATCTCTAAATCTTCAGGTGCACGAGCTTCCGGAAAATGTGGGTATTCCCATTGGAGGAGAGAAGAACGATACATTCTATAGGCTGGAAATTCATTACAATAACCCAGAGAGGAAAGAAGGTAAATACTGAGTTTATTAAAACTAAGGGCAAGAAAAATATGACCCCTTGACCTCTGCAGTGAGGTTGTGCAGTAGTGGCATTTTTCTGCATTGATTTGGATCTTTTTATTACACTTAAAGCATCACTACAAATGAATCTAGAGTTGTTCTAAATGTTCACCTTTCACTATGTTGAAACATTTCTAGCCTGACAGAAGCCTTAATTTTCACCACAAACCCAGTGAAGCACCTTTTTTTGGATTTAGCCTTTATTTAACCAGAAAGTAAACATCTGAGATTTAGAAATTATTTTCTAAAAGTTTCTCAGACTAAAATAGGTAGCATTAATATTAATCTAACATACCAATGCTGGGAGAAAACCGTCTTTCCCAGATAGAGTGGGGGGCACCTGGGGAGCCATGTCTAAACCCTGAGGCACAGATGTTTAGACAGATGTGTTATGCTGTGCATTCCATTGCCATCACCAAAACACCCAGTTAGAATGCCAATCTAGTTAAAGTGTTGAGGCCCGCTGAAACGGCTTTGGTGGCACTTGGTCACCCAGCATCCTACCAAGACACTTAATGTTGATTTTCACTTTAATTTCCCTCATATTTGTCAAAAATTAAATATGCTTCCTATGGTCTTGAATTCATTTACTTAACTTTATTATTATTGTTGTTGTTGTTGTTGTTATTGTTCAGAATCAGAGAAACTTTATTAATCCCAGAGGGAAATTGAGTTGTCATAGCAGCGAATATACAGCAAACAACAAGCACTCATATAAAGTGAGTGTAGAAACAGAGTTATGATAGATAAATATTAAGATAAATAGATAAATATAGAGATATAGGTATAAATATAAATATACATATAAATATAAAAGGACTAGTATGTGTACAAATATGTCATGGTGTACAAAAGTGACAGGGTGCATTGAGGTGTGATTAGTACTGTTCTACATGTGTGGATCTGACCCAAGTGGATGAATGAAAGAGTCTGATAGCAGCGGGAAGGAAGGACCTCCTGTAACGTTCCCTCAGACACCGAAGTTGAAGGAACCTGAAACTGCTCTTCAGATTGTCCAGTGTGTTATGGAGGGGGTGGGAGTCATTGTCCATGATTGCCAGCAGTCTTGCCAGCATTCTGTCACTGATCACCTCCTCCAGGGTAGCAAGCTTCATGCCAACAACAGACTTGGCCTTCCTGATGAGTTTGTTCAGTCTGTTTTCATCCTTTGCTTTAATGCCTGCACCACAGCAAAGAAGATGGTGCTCGCAACAACAGACTAATAAAACATATAGAGCAGCCTGCTGCATACATTGAAGGATCTGAGCCTTCGTAGAAAGTAAAGCTGGCTCAGACCCTTTTTGTAGGCAGCGTCCGTGTTGGCAGAGCACTCCAGCTTGTGATCCAGTTGGACTCCCAGATACTTATAGGATGTGACTATTTCGACATCAGTCCCACCAACGCAGACAGGGGATGGTCGGGATTTGTTTCTGGCAAAGTCCACTACCAGCTCCTTTGTTTTGGCCACATTCACCTGCAGGTGATTCTCCTCACACCACCTCATGAAGCGATCAATCAGTCCCCTGTACTCCTCTTCCCGTCCCATCTCCACACTTCCAGTAATGGCCGTGCCATCAGAGAATTTCTGGAGGAGACAAGTTTTTGTGATGTACTTGAAGTCGGCCATATAGATGGTGAAGAGGAAAGGGGACAGCACAGTGCCCTGGGGTGCTCCTATGTTGATCTTCAGACTCTCTGACACACAGCTCTGCAGTCCCACAAACTGTGGTCTGCCTGTCAGGTAGTAGCTGATCCACTGGACCAGTGGAGCCTCCACCTGCATGTCCTCCAACTTCTCCCTCAGCAGCCCGGGCTGGATCGTGTTAAAGGAGCTGGTGGGGGGTAGATCAGTGAGGTGGCTACAGGTGGGCAGCTGGGGGTGCTGGTGTTTGAGGAGGGGGAGATGGAGTTAAACTGTTGAAAAACTGGTTTAACTCGTTTGCACTCTGCACATCCCCTAAAGTTTCACCACCACCTTTCTTCTGGAAGCCAGTGATATCTCTCAACCCTCTCCACACATCCCTGACCCTGTGTTCCTGTAACCTCTTCTCCAACTTATTTCTGTAGGTGTCCTTGCTCTCCACAAGTCTCTGTTTTAACTCCTTTTGGACCCGCTTAAGTCCTGCATGGTCCCCCAACCTAAAGGCCCTTTTCTTTTCATTGAGTAGGGCCTGCAAGTTGCTTGTAACCCAAGGTTTGTTATTTGGGTAGCAGCGCACCTCTTTGGTGGGGATAGAGTTGTCGGTGCAGAACTTTATATACGCTGATACACAGTCTGTTAAACCATTAATGTCACTGGCATGTGGTTCATACAGGGCATTCCAGTCGGTGGCTTCCAAAGCCCCACAAAGTGACTCCATGGCCCCCTGAGACCACCTCCTCACAGTTTTTACAGTCACTGACTTCTGCTGAACCACTGGCCTGTATGCTGGTGTGAGCAGGACAAGGTTGTGATCTGACCTGCCCAGTGGAGGGAGGGCCATGGAGGTCTGGGCATCTCTGACATTAGTATAAAATAAGTCCAGTGTTCTATTGCCTCTTGTGGTGCATTTGGCAAACTGGTGAAAAGTGGGAAGTGTGGAGGAGTGAGATACCTAGTTAAAGCCACCTGTGATGAAGATGAAGGCACCCGGATGTTTTATTTGGAGACGCGTGGTAACTGAGCTGATGACGTCACACTCCACATCGGCCTTGCCGGAAGGGGGGATGTAGACAGTGATAGTGATCATGCTGGTAAACTCCCTTGGCAGATAATATGGGCAGATAATTGTTGTTGTTGTTGTTATTATTACTGTTATTATTATTATTATTTGACTGTTCTTTTTCTCTCTACAGGCATTAAAGACAGCTCAGGACTAAGATTACACTATACTGCAAAGCTACGGCAGCATGATGTGGGCATTATGATTACAGGTGTCTTACCAGGAAGTGTGAAGTACGATATCCCTCCAAGAGCCAACGAGTTCCACACCTACGCCATGTGCAACACTGCTTACTTTTCAAAGGTATGCATCTCTGCATATGGATTCCAAGACATCACGATCAAAAAAAGTCTGTACATTTTTTTTTCCTTCCCATAGTTTTTGAACCCCGTGCCTGATCTTCAAGTGTTTAATGTGTTCTTGCACACTCACTTGGCTGGAAGGAAAGTCAGAGTTGGCCACTTCAGGTACAAAAAAAAAAAAGGCAGACCGTATGCAACTCAACAGCAATCAGTATCATCTGCATAAATAGCTAAGAATTTGATATTTAGAGAATTTATCAAAAACAACAATAATAACAATCATCATCATCATTAATGCTTATATAAACTGCATGATGAATTTAGAGTCGATTGGTTTTCCCAGTGCATCTCATTTAAAAGAGGAATTCTTGTTTTATGATTTTGATCACTGTAGAAATGAACGACAGATAGATTTCTTGGGCATAGATGAAAATTACAACTTTGATCTACAACAGACTGTCAGTTTGGGAAGCATCAAGACAATCAAGCAGGTAAGGGTTCATTACTTTCATGCAAATTTATGAACATGATAGAGAAAAATGAAAAACAATTAGGTGTTTGTGGTTTTTTCCTTCCACTACAGGGTGATGAAATCACAGTGGAGTGTACATACAATACTACCAATCGTGCTTCAGTCACTAAGGTGGGTTAGTAGTGTATGACCTTGTGTCATCACATAGCTTGAATGAAATCAGGACTGCCCGAGTGAAATCAGAAAAAAAATGTAACACAAGTAGCCTTAAACAAACAAGCGGTTTACTAGTTTGTGCATCCATCTCTTGGAAATGACATGCAATGCACAATGTTCAGCTGTGATTATGACTGTTAAACATGTATTGCTTTCCATGGCTGCAAAATTTCCTTGTATCAAGAAGTATACAGATATGAACATGGTGTTTCTTCTTATTCGACAAAAATACGACATTGTGATCTATAGTGAGGGTAGGGAGTCAAGCGGAGACCCGGAGGTGTGCTCTGGAGCGAAGATGAATAAAAGTCAGTAGAAGGAAGACAGAGAACATATGTGTGAATGAGAGGGAGACATGTGTAACATGTGAAACTGCAGGGAGTAGAGATAGTGAAGATGGACTAGTTTAAACACCTGGAGTTAACCATCCAAAGCAATGGGGTGTGCGCAAGAGAGGTAAGGAATAGAGTGCAGGCAGGGTGGAGATGAGTGTCAGGAATGAGTTGTGATAGAAGCAACAGTAAAAGGGAAAATTTACAAGATGGTAAACCTTGTAAACCACAATCTCCAAATCATACGTCGTAGTGAGGCCTGCTGAGATCTATGGAACCACAATGGACAAGATTAGAAATGAGTACATCAGAGGGGCAGCTCAGGTTGAACAGTCTGGAGACAAGGCTGAGATGGTTTGGATATGTGCAGAGGAGGGACAGTTGATTTATTGGACAAATGATGTTGAAGATGGAGCTGCCAGGAAGGAGGACGAGAGGAAGACCTCAGAAGAGAGAGGAGATGCAGATGCTTGGTGTGACAGAGGAGAATGATCCACTGTGATGACTCCTAGAGGGAGCAGTTGGAAGAAGAAGATCACACAATAATTTTACACCATGAAAGCATGTTAGACTGTGTTGAATCTCTAATGCATGCTCCTTTCAGATGGGATTAGCAACTACCGATGAGATGTGCTTGGCCTTCCTGTTCTACTACCCCGCGATCGACATCACCTCATGCATTAGCATGCCGGATACCAGAGGAGTGCCGATGGACGCAGAGAAGTAAGCTCTGATGCAATGCTTCGTACACCCTTTTCATTTTTTCCATACATATACATTTGCATAAATTTTTGTCATGCATCTGTATCTTGATAAACTAGCTGTATACTGATTTTTGACAGAATACCCGTGGATAAGATCACTGAGTATGAGATGATGTTAAAGAAGGCACCACAATATCAAGTGATCTTAAACAGCAATGTAAGTATCAGTGTTGGTTATCTGATACTGACTTTTTTTTTCTGTGTGATTTAATCAAATGTTTTTTAAGATCAACAGACAGATACTGGCACCGACAACACATTATATTTTATTATTTATAGGTTATAAAATATTTACTTTACTTTCCAACTTCAGACATATAGTGGCTTGGTTATTAAAGTCCAGTGAATAACATGAATGTGACAGTGATCCCATCATCAACGTGGAAACTATTGTTGTTGTTTTTC
>VVHJ01052568.1:0-12438 GCA_015107715.1 Tylochromis polylepis
TCAAGGAACTGACCTCACAGCCCAATGGGCTGGTTTCAGTCATTGTGCAAATCTGCTGTTTTTAAGGTTGGAAACCTGCAGTCAGCTGAGACTGAAGACGTCACCTGGATGATGACGAAACGTTTCTCCCACTGAAAACGTCCAGATGAACACAATCGACCTGTTGGGGTGTCTAAAATTGTCTTGAACTTTTGGTGAAGCATTCCCATGTTGATATTTTCCCCAACTTTCCAAAAATGCCATCCATACGTCAGTGTCAACTAAAATCTGAGCGGTTGATTTATTTTATCCCCACAATAGGTATCATTTCTAATATTTCAATGGAAATTACTCACTGCGAAGCATTCACCTTGAAGTGAGTAGAATCCATCTTTGAGATGACAGCCTCTGCCTAAATAATAAGCATTACTTAGAGGTGCACTGCTTACTGTCCTGGATTGGACACTCATCGTCTCTAAATTGTTTATAACCTTAGAGTTAAATACTGCTACATTTACGTACATACAGATGAACTATTTAATATCAATGAAACTGATAAATTGGCTGAATTGCTAGCCCCACTGACTGGATAAGCGCAGTGTTTGCTGAAGAGAATCCCACTTTTGAAGAATACACTTACCAAAGTAATTTCCTGTTAATGAAACTTTGTGTAAATGACCCAGAACACTGGTATTTCTGTTTGTTTGTAAATGAAAGAGGTAATTGTTTACTGATGAAGCTGTTTCTGAAAGCTTCTGTGCTGTAAGCATAACTAAATACTGCCAGATCATTTTGCTCTCCATTAGTCTTATCTCTTTGTCCTAGCGCGCTCCAAAACCTTATTAGGCTTTTCCCCCGAGGTAACTGTTGAAACGCCATCTCAAAGCCATCATTTACATGGCACAGATCCTAGATGTGGTTTACTCCAAACGAGGTGCGGCGCATAAGCAACTGCCTCCTATTTAGTGCCACTGAAAATACTGAAAAGAAAATATTGAAGGGATCAAATGCATTCACTTTTATTTTCAAAGAATAAATATGCAGGGATGACTAGAGAGAGAGAAAAAAACACACAGTAATGCACAATGAGTTCTTGTTGATACCATTCATATTTTCAAGGTTCTCACAAAAGCTGTATGCAGGGGGACTTGGCTTTGACCTTAAAACAGCTTTTGTGTCCATTACTTGTAGTCAGAAGATGCTGAAGTTGTTGGAATATTGATAGATTAGAATGAAAAGGAAAAGTTCTGTTTTTTAAAAACAAAACAAAAAACTGAACACTCAGTTAAGCAAAAATGTGCCATGTCAGGGCAGCATATTTGAACTTATATTTTTAATTCAGACGTGCTCACAAGAATGCCACGCAGAGGTCAGAGGAAGCCTTGATAATGTATCTGCATATTTACTGAACATGCATGTTTGGAGCACACAGAATATTGCACCTATTGATAACACAGTCTGGGCATTTAGATCAGTTAAAGGTACCAGCATCTTACATAACTCATGTCCTTATCCCTTGCCTACACTGACTGACTTTGCAAGACGTCATGTAGCATTATCAGGTAAAAAAACGTGGAGGCTTGGATGAGATCAGAGTGAAAAAAAAAAGCAACATTTTGTGAGAGCAAAGAAAGCAGCGGTCTTACATTTTAAAGTCTGGCTACAGACAAACTGCCTTTTGTTTTGCATGCTGCGACTGCAGCAAAGGTGTCTGATTCTAGCTGTCTGATTAGTCAAGACTGTGGCAGATGTAGTTATCTGAGATCAAAGATGAAATCATGTGCAGCGCCGCATGCCAGGAGAACTTAAGCTTCTACACAGTTTAAAGCAAACCTGAAACAAGAAGCAATTTGATTAAAAAAATAAAGAGAAGCGAAAACAGCAGAAGGAGTCTACCTTCAAAGAGACAACCCAGTAAGCCCTCCTTTTCAGCCAATTACATTACAAAGCAAACTTTTGGTTGCAGATTTTACCGGTAACAACGATGTCCTACAGTCACAAATGAAACAAATTCATAAAAGTAAAGGCAAACTTAATAGTGATTTAAAAGCCACCTTCGTCTTCTGAAATATGAAAGGTACAGGCCCAAGCCACAGTTATGGAAAAGTACAGCGAAGCTCAAATGAAACACAAATGGAAGGGAAGGCAAGTTCCAAATATTACCTCAAAAACAGAGTACTAAAAGTGAAAATCAGGACCGTCTTTTTGTACACTGCGTTTCTTTTTTCCTTTTCGAACTTTGGGCTGCGTTCGGGTTCATGAGGCTCTAAGGCAAGACCTCAGATGTGAATCAAAAGTAATCATAAATAATGTTGAAATGCATTCTAAAATCCACGCCTCGATTCTTAAATTGCAGTTATGTAATTCTTTATTGGGAAAGGCTGTAAGAGATTATGGACACCACCACATACACCTACATTTCAAACTGTTTCCCAGAACGTTGCTGGACCGGCCGCAGAATGTCACTCTTTCATGGATATGTTGTGTAATGTTACGACTGTGTGCCAGAAGGATCTTAACTACTGCAGATGACTGGATCCATTGAATGGGTGCTCTTTATTCAGTCTCTCCATGCTTTTGCATGGGTATTAACTAGCTTTGGTAAGAGGTCCGTCCATTGTCTGCTTGCTCTGCCCATCCTTGCATGATATGAATGAAGATTAGTATGGATGGTCTGAATAAACCACCTAGAGTCTGGTGTTAATACATTGCAGCAGGAAATTATATGAATGTCACTGCATGTATAAGTAAACTAAATGAAACACAATCTGTTAGGGAGAGCTGGATTCACTATGGCTAAAGCCGGTTGAAAAAGATGTTGACTGAAGGACAAAGGCAATGTTTATTTGAGCCTGTTAAAATCAATATGTCCACTTCCTGTTTTAGTGCACGTGCTGTTTTTCAAGGCCACACAGTTGAGCATTCTTTTTATCCTTCTGCTCTGCCTCTATGTTTGTGTGATACGCCAAGAATGATTCATGTGGGATAGCCAACAAACAATGCCATTCTAATTTGTCATTTCTGCATGCTTGGCTCTCTCACTTGCGGTGAAGGTTCGGCAAGGTCATCGGATTCACCAGACCTGCTGTAAGGCAGCACAATGAGGGGCAAAAGGATAATACACATGACATGGATTGAAATGGATTGGAGTCTTATATTCCCAGAACGGCACTCCAACGAGCCGATAGCTGACTGCACATAGCAGCTACTCCTCATCGCTTCTGTTTTCTTATTAAACCCTCTGTATCCTCACTGTGCAAAGCGGTGCGGAAACAGAAGCCACAATGGTGCTAGAACAACGCCATGTGACCAAATGAAGCTCTAATCAAACAAGAAGGTATCTGTGAACAAGTGCCTGAGCTTACAACCACCCTGTACTCTTGACTCTAATTAAGACCACATTTTGCTGAGGTCAGGGAGGGATTTTAATTTGAAAACCATTAAGTTGTGCGCATAGCCAGGACTTGTGTGGCATCAAAAGCAGCTATCATTTTAATTAAGTCTTATCTTTACCCTGTTTTTCTGGCACAAGACATCATCATAAATTCTCCATAACAAGTTTAAATAAAATGAGCAGCACTTTGGGAAATGCAAAGGGCTGCTCGAATGTTACAAAATGTACCGGCTTGTGAACTCAGGCCCCGGCAGCAGTTTGTGTTGTGGTGAAGGATTCGGGAATCTGAACCAGCATTTACATATCGCCTAGAAATGGTAGAAAGATAACAGATGGGATATTGTGGACTGTATATTTTACAGTTAATGACACCTCAGCTCCATTTCCATCGTGCTGACGTTTTTGTCTTCAACCACCAAATCGGTTAATAAAGTCTTCAAAAAGCAGTGCTTTATGATATGATTGTCTTTCTGGCAGTAGACCGTACTAAACAATTAGTGTGTTTATGTCAAAGAGGATTGTGAAGTCAGCTGTGTGTGTGTGTGGCAAGCCTGATGAGCAGAATGAAGACCGTAGCCTGCAAATAAGAACCCACTGCTGCTTTCACACTTGCACAAGCGTTTGATACTAGACAGGAACAACATCACGTGTTACTTGTATCCTGAGTGATGACACTCAGTGCTTTCAGTGCATTGTCATTTGTTGCCTTCTATCCAATATCTTAACAGCATCCCAAATTGATGTTAAGGTAAAGAAATTATCTTGTTCAATCTTCTTATGAGACTCAAAAGCTGTCATAGTAATCATGAGAGCTTCTGTTAGGTACACAGCGAAGTGCCACTTCCATCCCTAGTGGCCTGCAGCCCCTCCATGCATACAGATAGGGAGCCGAGAAAAGAGCGAGAGCGCATTAGTAAACAAAGCCAATGTGGCTCAGTGAAGTTCAGCTTCTCATTAATGTTAACACTTTCCTCTAAAAGTGTACTGTACAGAAACTTCTTATAACACTGACCATCACAAAAACACACAGTGGCTTGACTTGATCCTATTTATTGCAATCACAGTCTTAGCCCAACTTGATTCAGCCTTTAACGTCAGTCTCCGATTTTTGTGCAATTTCTAGTTTCCTATCCAGCGGTCGCGTGCCAAAAGCCTCACTCGTTGTTTTATCGTTTCATTCTTTCACTTCTTGTTCTTCAACATGATTGACGGGACATTAGAATCTTGTGTATGGCAAAAATGTGTTTCTGGGCAGTGACGCATTTTCATTCTGTGACGTTGTATTGTGGGTAGTCTGGACATTAATTCGTTAATTAATCAACTTGCTATTCCATCTTAAAGTACAAAGAGGTATTATATGTTGATATGGGCGAGCACGAGCTGTTTGGCATGCAAACCTTGGCGGATATTTATCCAGAAGTCATGCACAGAAATCTTTAGCATATTTTAGCTGTTAATTCTTCATATTGTGTCGATAGATTTTGATTTTTTTCCCCAATATTTTAAACTGTTGAACTGAGAAACTCCCTGCAGCCTTTAAAAGTGGTTAACAATAATTTAAAAAGATTCATTACCGGATTTTTGTAAAAATCTACAAGTTGTCGATGCTTCTTTTAATTAAAGACATCAATGCAAATCATTACATGCAGAGGTCGGCGTGACATTTTAAAATGTCAATTTTGAGGGGTCTAGACTTTGAACGAATGAATTGATCACGTACGACATCATTTCATAAATTCTCATATGAAATATAAAGGTGAAAGAGACTCTGATCATTTACTTGACCTGACTGGCTGTTTACCAGAGAGTGTAATCACATGATTTACTTTTTTATGGAAGAATAATTCGACAAATTCGCCATGTCGAAACACCAGATTTGCACACATGTTCCTTAAATTCACAGTAGATTAACACAATGGATTTTTTTTGCGTCTGGAAAACATGAATAATTGTGGAATACAGGACACGTTTGATGACATTCAAATTAAGAGTCAAATTTCTGAGGATGATTTTTTGTCTTTCTCACAGCACCGTTCGATTCATTTGAAGTTGTCCTTGACCTGAACAAACAAACAAACAAACAAACAATCATCTCATTTGAAGACACTTGGTCACTTAAATCATCAAACCCTACGTCAACAAAAACTGTCTCAGGCTCTTCTCACCGTGGGAGGAGGGGGGCAAGCGTGACTCATAAATCATGCTCTGATTGGGGACAGTGTGAATGAAATTATTGTGAAATTGTCCAGTTTGTTTGTTGCCTCTGTTCCCTACACTGCATAATCTCCAGTGTTAAAGATTAACAGTGACTAGTATTAGTGACTTTCTAATACTGGAAAATAACTAACAATGCTAGTAATATGTCAGTGTTAGCAAATCAGCACTGCTCAGTGTTAGTCACTGTTCATCTTTAACACTGACTAGGTTACTGTTACAAATATAACACTGTCAAAAGTGCTCATTCAACACTCAAAAGAGTGGACCCATATAGACACTTTCTAGTGCCAATTTAACACTGGGGATTTTGCAGTGTATGTGGCCCCGTCTTATCCCAATGAAAGCTAAGACTGTAAGATCATCTGTTTCCTTGCTGTGGTATTCAGTCCCCTAAGCATTGATTGTTTTCATCTAACCAAATAGAAGCGTCCTCTATCTACGCCCCTGAAAGATGCACGGTGGCTCCTGAATCCGTTTGTCCATTAACTGTATGAATATGCGAGCCCTGCAGGCTGCAGACCATATGCTCCACATAATACATGCAAGTGATGCTACCTGGCGATGAGAGAGAGAGAGAGAGAGAGAGGGAGTACTTCAGGAGCTAAACAAGAGAGGAGACATTAGAGCGAATTCAGCCTTTTGTTTGAGTATTTGCAGTTTTAAACATTGTCATCCGTGCAGCAGCAAGGAAAGAAAACACGGAGGGAGAGCAGGGAAAAAAATACACAGGGAGTCTTGGCTGATGCATCTGTGCAGGAGCATCCATTTCACGGCGATTACAGCTCGAACCTGAGGAGACGGTGCGCATTTCTCTGAGAAACACGGCGCTTTTCTCTCCTCCGAAGTCATTTTCCTCGAGCGGCAGGCGGACGCAGAGACACGGTTACGGGATTTCATAACGAGGCTTTGCGTTTGAAGCAAAAGCAGGTCGAGCGCAGTTCCAGCAGGCTGTACTGCGTCTTGGTTTTGTGGAGTGGAATTTTTGCGGTCCCTAGCTCGAGACGCGAAGGGGAATATCAGACGTTCAAGTTCTCCTGGAAGTTGCGCAGTGATATAAAAACATGGGAATTTGTGGTTATCTGGCGGTGTCTGGGAAATGCCTTGTCGTCATCGGACTTAAATTGTTATTCCTTGTACCTGCAGGAGTTCCAGCTAGAAGCGGGGATTCTGTATTAAAGGACAACATCACCGTCAGACAGGGAGACAGCGCCGTCTTAAAGTAAGTCTCTGACTGTCTTTCATTGTCACATCACTCGTGTGATTTCCTCCTGTGCAGCACGGGAACCGATTCCCTCTTTTTAGCGTCTACGTCTTGGTCCAAAGAGCTAATCAAGCCCGGTACTACAGGAGTTACTAAAGGTCACCATAACCTATATAAGAACGCACCAGTGCTCGTTTGTTTTGCAAGTGCACATGCAGAACATAAGTTATAGCATGCCCAACTCGGTGTTTAGCCCCTTCTGCTCATTGCCCTTGAATGTTATTGATCTGGTTGGTTGATGTCTTGTTGAGGATGCACAGAGCTGAGGTACTCACGTTGAAAATTAGGAGGGGTTGCGTAGCCTACTATTGATTTGCGCGTGTGATACAAGTAGAAATGCAACTATGACTTATTCTCATCGTGAAAAAATAAGTCACATTAAGCCTTTGTGAAAAGCTATGCGTTGTTTTCATCTTTGTAGAACTTTGAGTGATTAACAGTGTTCGCATCACATTTAACACACATGCATATTTGGACCTGTGCTCTATTATAGAACTCCAGCTATGATTTAACTGTGTCAGTGTTGCATTTGATGATATTTTTCTTTTTCTTTTCTCCCCTCTCTTCACTGTGGGATTATTTTATTTGAGCGTTGTTGGCTTGCTGTTTCAGAATAAAACAGGTGTGGTGCTGGAAATTCAGAATCCATGTGAAAGAATGACAGACGGGGTACTGTTCATCCGCCTACCCACATAAATACATACGTGAATGCACACGATATATAAAAATAAACAGAGACGTTGTGCATCTGCGTTTATTACCTATGTATTAGATGTGACAGAGTGGTGACAAATGTAGAGAAACACATGAATCCTTTGCTGCTACAGTGAGCGAACCCAGTAGCTCTGTTTTCTGACATTGTTTGGGTCTCTTTAAAAGAGTAGTTTTCAAACTTTCACACATTGTTGACAATTTAAAAAGAATGAATAGGGACCCTTTTCTTACGTGAGAGTCACTTGTGAATTATCCTTAACTAGACCGTTTAGACTGTTAGTATCCCTGCCAAAATCGCTCCATTCTGAGTCAGATAAATAACAGCAAGCAAGTTATTTTTTCCCCCTGGTCATTCAGGTTTCTACGGCACTGGCTCTTTTCCTTACCTGTGAAGCATGCCACGTCGTGTGAGAACCACTGCCTACAAGCTTTCAGGGCTCATCTTTATCAGACTCGATAGGGACGGTCAGTTGCAGAAGTGTAAGGGAGCCGTCATGCTTTTTGGATGGGATTATGAGTTTTTTTGATGAGGAGGAAACTATTGTAAATTAAATACTGTGGTTGCCACATTGACTTGACATTGACTTGATTTACATCATTTCCTCTGGGATTAATAAAGTATGTTGATGATGATGATGACCTGCCTGTATCTGGAAATGAGATCTTTTTTTTTTTAATTTAGTTTGAATGAGGGTGAAATTGTAAACCAGTACAGAAAACGAAATGCTGAACGTTTGTGTGGGTAAGCGCATGGAAATAATGTAATCTGTGAATGTGAAGAAGGAAACGTGAAGAAAAATGTTTTTATTCAACACAGACACATTCTGCTACGGATGTCTACCCAGGTACAATTCACAAGCGACTCAATAAACAGAGAATTCTGTGACTGCGTGATTATGTAGTCAAATTCTTATGTTTATATGAGGTTGTGGCTCAGTACCTTCGGCTGTCAGAG
Organism: Tylochromis polylepis; assembly: GCA_015107715.1. Taxonomy (NCBI): domain Eukaryota; kingdom Metazoa; phylum Chordata; class Actinopteri; order Cichliformes; family Cichlidae; genus Tylochromis; species Tylochromis polylepis. Next base: position 8,521 of record VVHJ01052568.1, read on the forward strand.
TAGGGCAGTAGAGTTCAACTGACTCTGAGCTCCCTGACATGAGGTACTTGGACTAGAATTATTGTAATGTCGTTTGGACACTACAGTATGTGGAAGGTCATCATGTGTCATACACTGGTCGCACCCCTGTGTAGTCCAAGACGGACCTCTGCCTAGTCTTCATCTCCTCTCCCCTGTTCTACACAACCTCACTACTCTGGCGATCTTGTAGTCATTTTTAGCCCGGACAAATGTGCGCTGCCCTCCCCTGATTTGTAGAACTTGTTAAGTAGCCTGTTGGTTTAACTCAAACCAGCCATTTCACTCTTCTCATACTGGATGGTGACTGGCTGAGATCCACGGGCTCCTTTGTCATGTTGATGCTGAGCTGTGAATGGTTGTGACTGTAGCAGATGTTAGGTTTCTTTTGGCTCATTAAGCGTCTCCTTTTCTTGTCCTAACATGTACACCCCACAGCAGAGACGTCATCAAACAACTCGTTGCACTGCCATGACCCTGAGTTCAGTCTTTAAAAGGGAGGTTTAGAAAGTGAACCAAAAGCTGACAATAGAGTAACCCTGTGCTGCGCCACAGCGTATCCAATACACTGCCCTTGAGCAAGATGAGCTGTCAGTGAGCTAGTCAGTCAGTAATGTAGGAAACCATGCCATCCACATGCATTGCTTTGAGCTTTCCCCCCAAGCAGGGGGGACTGGATGATGATGAAAGCAGCACAGAAATAATTCTCCTCCGCCTTCCTTCCTTCTGTGGGTGGGAATAAGGCCTGTGGAGCTGCTATACGATGGCATTGTCCATGTCCACATTTGACAGCTACGTGCCTAGAGCACCCTGCAAGGCTGATGCTGTGAGCCTCCTCTGCCTTGCCTGTGATGAGCCTCATCAACCAAATGGCAAAGATGCAGAAGCTTGGAAGGACAGCAGGTGCTGAGATTTGGACAGAGAGAGGTGGACCAGGGGCAGGAAGTTTTGGACCGGAGACAGATGATGAGGGCAGCTGTGGAGCTGACCTCTGATTTGATTGTTTGCTTTGACACAGTATGCATGGCCACGCTGTCTGTGTATTTATTGAACGGTCACTTAAAAAAAATTAAAACTCTGCTACAGTTATATTCTAATAACACATATTTGCAAATAAATCGGAAACTGCATTTCACTGCACATTTGGGGAAATGTGTTATTGCTTTGAAGGCAGCCGTGATCTTGTTTGTTACGTTTTCCTGACAGTAAATCACTTCAGGTTATCAATATAAAGCCGTCCTACGACAAGAAACTCAAACAATGATACGTTCCACCCTGAACCAGAAAGTGGTTCTAATCTCACATCAGGAATCAGATGTAGTGATGTGAGCTGAGTCACAGCGGGTTGTCAAAGGTTAAACGCGTTTATTCCAGGGAAAGTGCAGCATTAATGTGATTCTGGCAATATGTTTTAAATGAACGAGTGCTGCTTCCGAGCTGTAGGTGGAAGAATACCTCAAAGGTTATTTTGCTTCCACTAAGCTTTAATATTAAGACAGTCAAGGGCAACACAAAGCAGTATCATTCTGACATAAAGAAAGCCACTGCCAGCGGGAACTTCAGAAGATGTGAGCAGCAGAATAATTAGCATCATTCAGCTCAGCTTTAGAAACAATAGTACGTTTTTCCCCCAAATACACAGATCACCACAAAAAAAACAAAATCCCTGGGTTGCACATGTTAGAGGAACAAATCACTGGTGCCAGTTTAAGGCCAGTCTGTGTATATTATACTGGTATGACTGTCTTTAGAGTAGAACGTTCAGCTGCTGGTAATTCCAGTTTCATCACGAGCATTTCTCTTTTCTTTTTGAATAATAAATACAGTGCTGTAAAAAGGTATTGCCCCCCCCATTGTGGTTCCTTTTTCTGTTTTGCTTTTTTGCACATTTGTCACCCTAACATGTTTCAGATCATCAAACAAATTTTAATATTAGACATAGATAAGGTGAGTAAATACAAAATGCAGTTTTAAAATTATGATTTCATCCAAGCTTACCTGAGCCTATGTAAAAAAGTAATTGTACCCCAAAACTAATAACTGGTTGTGCTACTCTTGGCAGCAAATTGCAGTTTTGCGATAACTGGCAGTGAGTTCTTTCATATCAGTTTGGACAGCTCTTCTTTGCAGAGGCACATTGGAGGGTTTTGAGCATGCACGGCCTGTGTAGGGTCATGCCAGAGCATCTCAACTGGATTTAAGTCTAGACTTTTGACCATCTAAAGCCATCTCTTTTTTAGCCAATCAGAAGTGGCCTTGCTGGCGTGTTTCAGATCATTGTCCTATTGCATAATCCAAGTGGACTTGAGCTTCAGGGCAAAAACTAACAGACATTCTTTTTCTGGAATTTCTGGCAGAGAGCAGAATTCGTGACTCCATCAACTATAACAAGGTGCCCAGGTCCAAAAGCAGCAAAGCAGCCCTGGAGCATCACACTACCACCACCATATCTGACTGTTAGAGTGATGTTCTTTTTAGAAATTGGATAGAACTTCTCCAAAAACCAAAAACTTTTGTCTTGTCACTACACAGAATATTTACCCCTTTGGAGATCTTCAAAATGTGTGGGTTTTTTTGTTTTTTTTTGGCAAATGTGCGATGAGTATTTGGGTAAAACTGGTGTACATGGGAGAGTTCCACACAAAACCCACTCCTGACGAAAAAGAACACGGTCTCTTTTTTGTCGAATCTGAATACTGAGCTAAACTCAGGCAAGTGAGGCTCGCGGTTCTTCAGATATTGTCCTCGGGTCTTTTGTGACTTCCTGAATGAGTTGTCAGTGTGCTGTTGGAGTAATTTTGTTAGGTTGGTCACACCTGGGAAGGTTCTCCACTCTTGCAAGTTTTCTTTATTTGTGGATAATGACTCAGTAAAGATTAGTGGATTCCCCAAGCTTGAAAATGTCTTTGTAACCCTTTCCACACTGACTTTGGTTTTCAGCTGCTCTTGAGTTGGCTTTCTTCTCTTAATACAAGAAGTCGTCATTTAAAAACTTCATTTTGTATCAGCTCAGGTTATCTTTGTCTAATATTAAAATTTGTTTGACGATCGGAAACATGTAAGGCTGACGAATATGTAAAAACAAAACAAAAACAACACGACGGGGGAAAAGTCACAGAATTCTATTTGTTATTCACACCGAAAAAACAAATTCTCAAAATATAAACGGAAATAAATCACCAAGGGGGAGACTACGTTTTCCCAGCGCTGTATCTGTTTCCAGTTGTTTCAGTGAATGACTCATGGCAGTCATTAAGCACCAAGATAAGTGGTTGTGCTGCGTATTGTGAGGGAGATAGTAGGCAGTAGTACTGTGAACATTTTGGAACAATATTATCAGCAGTTCTGGAGCCAGAGAACATTATACTGTACTGCCAGTGGCTAGGTGGTCACTGAATGGAGAGTAAAATAGTGTACTAACAATTAACAACCCACCCCTGCATGTCTTTATGCTTTTTACTTTCATGGTGCTGGTTTGGAGGTTCTACTGCATAGTGTGAGTGTGCTGTATATGACAGTATAGCATACTTGTAAAATATGTTGAGTTATCAGTAAGATTGGAAAGGTTCTATAGAAATGAATATAATTTAATTCAATTCAATTCAGTTTTATTTATATAGCGCCAAATCACAACAATAGTCGCCTCAAGGCGCTTAATATTGTACAGTAGATCGTACAATAATACATACAGAGAAAACCCAACAATCATATGACCCCCTATGAGCAAGCACTTTGGCGACAGTGGGAAGGAAAAACTCCCTTTGAACAGGAAGAAACCTCCGGCAGAACCAGGCTCAGGGAGGGGCGGGGCCATCTGCTGCGACCGGTTGGGGTGAGAGAAGGAAACAGGATAAAGACATGCTGTGGAAGGAGAGACAGAGATTATTTATTTATTTATTT
>VVHJ01052569.1:0-14734 GCA_015107715.1 Tylochromis polylepis
TGTGTCAAACTTGGTCAAAGTTTAAAAGCTAAACATTGGGGTTGTACCTGCCTAAGTGGGTCCTACTGCTGCCAAGTCAGCCCTCGCTGCTCTTTTCCATAAAATATTATTGGCTTTCAGACTGTGTTAAGCACTTTGATGCTGATCATGTGAAAGTAGCTTAAGTTGTCAGACAGGCACACGGTGCAGAAAATCCTTCACCTTTTTACTCCCACAGGGGAGAAACTGAGAAGCTTCCTTTCCATTGTACATATAGGACAACCTGCCCAAAAGCACCTCCATTTCCTTTTAGAAACTCATACCAGTAAACTGCAATAAGGTAAATACCCACACTCGGGTGATATTTCGCGCTCATCTGTTGTCAGAAAAAACTGAAAAATGTTTGCCCACTCAAGTCAGACAAAGGTAGGAAAAAATGTTATCACAAGCTGCTGAGTTCCTAAGGTCATTCACAAAAAAACAGGAAGGAAAAAAAGCAATCTAATGGATCTGAAGCAAATTTTGATTAATGCTACAAATTCATGTATTGCAATTTTTATATATAAATATATATATATATAATTTCTTTTTTTTTGCTTAATTTTATAGCAGTAGGTTTTTATCCATTAGTTTCATTCTACTTAGTGACCTAGACTGGACAGATAAGTTATTAATTAGTAGTAAATCCAATAACTGGTAAAGCAATTATATACTGAAAACAGCTCTTATAGCCACGTGTAAAGACGTCAACACTCCAAACTCTTAAGTAGTCAGTTAAGATCCCATGAACACTACAAAACCAGAGGAACTGCTTCTCAACTCTGGAAGTCTGGTGTGGTGGTAGGCACCATCGCTGCATGGCAAGAAGGTCCTGGGTTCTTCCCAGTTTCAAAAGACATACATGTTTGGTTGATTAGTGACTCTAAACAGTCTATGGATGAAAATGGATGGATAGATGGAAGCATGGATGGATGCATTAATGTACAGATATACCATCAATGAAAACCTTGATCCACTGACACCATGTCTACCCCTCAAACAATTCCCTGGTTGCACGCTGGGGATATTTGCATTGTTTCTAGTGTACTACATGCTAGCAATTATAAAAACTAGTATTTGGGGCATATTACATCAGATAGTATAACATTTTTTATAAGTTTATAGTCTCAGTCAGTCATTTTGGGTCATACTGAATAAAAAATTAAGACAATTTGTAAAAATCCTGATCATGCCATGTTTCAAAATGTGGGTTCATCTGTGGTATGAAACTGGACACTCACTGACTAATGACTTGTAATTGACAGCTCTTTAGCCAATGAGCATGCCATCCCGCAGTCAGACCGGCTCCCTCCCTGTCACATCTGTTTTTCACAGTTGTGATGGTGAAAATACTCATTAAGCCTTCAAAACACCACTTATATATTAATGGATGATATCACTATAGCTGCATCCATCTTTTATACTGTCTAATATGTTAAACTGGCAGAAAAGATTTTCAGAAAACTTGACCTTTGATTTTTAGTCGATACACCTACGGTATCAATTTGAAACACCTACGTTGCTTCGTTCTTGAGTTATCGCATCCATGTTACCTGCCTGCCTTCAGGCTCAAAGTAAAAGTTCAGTGAACATAAAGATTAATTAAGCTAGCAGCATAAGCTGCATATAACAGATGGACTGTTTATTTGTATATCTAACTTGTCTTACACTTGCATTCTTCTCAGGTTTTTGCAGAACCCACAAACACAAACACATCAGGGTACTCACTTGGACACAAGAGTTTCAAAGGTCAGTAATAGTGCGTGCAGCTCATGTTCCCATGGCTTACTAAAAGCCTGGCCATTAATGACTACACACTACATACATTTCCACCACCAGCTAACAGAAGATTTATGCGTTGTGGGGTACAGAGGTCGGCATAGCAGACGCTGTTTCAGCGCTTCTAAGTGGAACCACTTGTGTAAACATGATCATGAATAATCCATATCACTCATATCAGAGGAGCTGGATCGTGTTCTTCATTAGCTAAGCCCTAACGAGCCAAACATGTCATGTGATTTTGGAAGAATATTTCTTCTTGCAAGGCAGCAGAACAACAGATGTCAGAGTCAATATATTTTTCATGCTGCACAATTTTACTGCAGTTCTTCAATGCAGTGTCACTTGTTTTAGGTTTTACCTTTACCTTCCATTTGTCTTGGTTATGGAAAACTATGTGCAGTTTAACTTGAGAGACTTTACTCATCTGTGAGGCAATGGATTGATGCTTCTAGAGTAAACAGGCTCTCTTGTGATTCATCCAATTAAAAACGTTATGGTCTGCTTTCTAATTTGGTTGTTTTATGTTTCTCTGTGCTTCCAAATCTGTTTATTCCTTTCTTTGTCTTCCATATCTGTCTTAAAGCTACTTCTTGTGTAGGTTAAACTGCTTTTTTCTTTTATAACGTGTTTTTACCTGTATTTGTCAGTTCTGAGGTTAGGTTCTGCTCTGCCCTGATTGTATTCACATGTTGCTATACTTTGCTGAGTGTAATCCATCCATCCATCCTTTAGCTTCATGAGGTCTGGAGCCTATCCCAGCTTTCATAGGGCAAAAGGCAGGGTACACTCTGGACAAGTTTCCAGTCTATCGCAGGCTAACACAAAGGTTGGACTGCGGGTGGAAGCTGGAGTGAACACAGAACACATGGGGAGAATATGCAAACTCCACAAAGAAAGGCCCCAGCGAGTCAGTGTGGTTGAACCCACGACAGTCTCGCTGTGAAACAACAGTCTGCACCATTGTGCTGCCCATTCTTTTTTAAGTTTAGGGTTTTCTTTGTCACCTTGAATAGCCCTGCATTTAGGTCCAACTTCAAGCTGCACTTAAAAAAAAACAACCCAAAAACCATATTTGTGGGGGAAAAAGTGCAAGAAATATGTCAAGGAATATTTGATATGAGCTGCTAGTAAAAGAGGGAGATCCTTTGTTTCAAGTGCTGTGAGGATGTGAATGAACATGATTCTGTCAAACTGAATTCAATGGTGAGATTAAGATCAGAACTAGCATGAGTATAAGCAAACTTCCACTGATAAGAGAGCACACTAATCTTGTCCTGAACAAACGCAAGAAAACTCTGAAGTGACACCTCAAGAAGTTTTCTTCCCACAACCTGACATCATCACAGAACTCATTAAGTTTTTTGGAGTTATGCAAGAGCATCTTAATCAACATGGATAAACTGATCAGATAGCTGCCAGCCACCGTTTCACAGCAATAACACCTCTGTTTTGTTTTTTTAAAGCAGACGTCTGAAGTACAGGGATGTACAGAAGCTGGTGTAAAACTCAGTGTTCGGCTTTGCCAAATCAAAACAGAGTCAATAATTATCCATCTAGGACCAAACTTCATATTTAAATTTAAATTTATATTAAAGTTTAAAGCACTGTACTGATAATTATACACACTATAGGCCCATATAGTCATTTCTATAGAGAGAGCTTTTTTAGCTGAAAACACTTCCAGTGCAGATACCAGAATTTTAACCGATCACCTAAGGTTCCCTTTTTTTCTCAAAAAAATATAGGTTGCATGTGAATTGCAACATACCTAGGTCAATTGCATTAATTATTCACAATATTCTTTGAAATAGCAAACTGACTTTATATTTTGTGCTGAATTATTCAGGAGAGTGCAACAAATGGGGAAATATGTATGCTTCCAATCATTGTGGCATATCAGGCTGTGTCATGTCAGTGCCTCACATTCTCTCGCTCTCTATATAAACTGTACATATTCTAACAATCGTGTCTCTTCACGTTTGAAACATAACAGTGATGTGTTTTATGCACTACCGCTCACTCTGCACACTTTAACTCCTTTATTTCAGTAGGACATTTTACTAAAAATTCACATGCAATCCTGCATCTGTTGTCCTCGTATTCACTATATAATTACAAATCAAAGTAAATCCTCTACAAGTCCCAGAATTAGCATACATAGCTAGTTTAAGCGGTGGCTACTCCCAAGCCAGACAAGGCCCCCTGGCTTTGTAAATAATGAACTGCGTTGCAGTCAAATCCCAGTTGTAATCATTTGCAACCTCAGGATCAGCTGTATTTATTCAGGCACTGGGGGAAATCTGTTGATGTCGATTGCATAATACCGCATAACATAACTGAAGCCTGCAGTGCCAATTTCCAGGCAATAATTGCAATGACAACTTCAAAGATGAAGAGAAATCAAAAATAACAGATGTATGACAATCTCAAGAAAGCTCAAAATATCTTAGAGAGCAAAGAGGAAAAAAAAATTGTACTAAACTTTTAGATGCATGATAAATGTAAGCTGCATATCCAGAACCAAATACCTCTAAATTATTTTCTTACAGCTGGCAGAACTGCGTGTATTGATCACTATGCACATCTCATTCTCTGTTGCCCCTACTCACAAAGCTGCAGTACCTTGTACCAGTTTTTGTTTGGTTTTTTTGCACATGCTCACTTGCAATGTCATGGTAGAGAACACTCACATGTTCAGGAGCATCCAGAACCTCCTCTACTTTTCTAAGCAAGGATTTGGTTTCCCTCAATACATCGTCTACATCAGCTCATTGTTTATTTTTAACTAGATGGGTAGAAAATTGTGTCATTTCTGTGTGCAGGATGCCCTGTTTTTAGAGGTCATCAAATCATTGCAATCACTAGCTATGCTGCGCAATGACAACCTTACAGAACATGACACATATGTGGTTATGATGATTATATTAGTAACTGAATATTTTACGTGTTGAATGGTGGTTGTAGGGAGCTGCTCCTTTGCACATTTCCTCTAAACTCTTTCCTCCTCTTTCGCTCCAGACACCCATGGGTGTGGCAAAGCCAATCCACCAGTTTGAGCTGAGTAGCAGCGACTGTCTCCACGGCAACCAAGGGTGGATGCTGAAGTCTTTCAAGGGTGTATGGTGCCTCTGTTGCACATTAAAGCGATCGTCGTGTAGCAGGTGGTGCTCCCTCCTCCAGTGTAAGTGGGAATGGCCTGCAGGGCCACAGGCCCTGGTCAGAGCCACGCAATGCCAGGATACCTGTCAGCTTACATTAGCATAGATCACAGAGCCAGCATCAGTCAGTGGCTTGCTTTGTGTCGGTATCAGGCTTATTCTTACAGAGACGAAGACAGAAGGCATCTGTGTGGAGAGGCTCTTGAAGTTGGGGTCCAAGTGCTCCCACCATTTATTAAAGTACCCTCCAGAAAAATTAGGCATACTTTAATTTCATTGGAATTTGCAATTATCAGTCTGAGGCATTCTTTTTTTTTGGGAAGCAATCGCCGCTTCTTGATCTATAATGATTTCATAGGTCACAAAGTTTAATCATAAATGTAAGCCAAAAAGCCTCTGACAAATTAAAAATATAGATCCTTAATTTAACCTCTGGAGAGTTTCTGTAGATTAACCTCCTTCTTCTTTTCTTACATGGAAAATGTCTTCAGAGATGAACCGTGCTTTTATTTTGAATACAACAATGTCGCAGCTTTTAACACTTAACTTTGGTAGCAGTACAACTAGAGGCACTAGACAACACACTTCACCTTTCGTGCAAGAGCTAACAGTCTCCAGACAAAGACCATAGCCTGTGAAACATTTAACAACAACTCTTAAACTAAACTGCCAAGAGGAAAATAGCTGAAGCCTGGAGAATGCAATCAGCACTGAATGTAGAGATGCTTTTTAATGGATATAAACAGAGGCATCTATGCCTCGGTCTCTGTGGTTGTCAGTTCATCAAAGTTAGGCTTATGCTCATCTCCAAATCCACAGATAACTTCATAGTTGTATTTGATATAGGGGAGATGAAAAGGGAGAAAAATGCTTGATCATGACTGGGTTGTGAATAAATAGAAGCTACTCCATTTTTCTGAAGCATTTCTAGTTTGTGTCAAACTGTAACAGCTTTTATCAGATTAGCATGTTCTGAAATCTCTACACGGACAACCAGAAAAATCATGATGAGCACATGGCTAATTTCTACATAAATACCAATGCTATTTCACATTTACTGCTATCCATCCTGTATTTACTCACAAGATGTCTACACAAAGACAAAATCTTTTTATCTTAATATATAAAGTTTAAACAAAAGACCTGTTAAACTAAAACATTATCTATAGTAGATGAGCAGTCATGGGGGGAAAAAATACGGCAAAGACCTGACACAGTGCCTGAGAGATGAATCTGGTGCTTCAGTTGAGCCATCCTCCTCAGAAATGATCTCAGTGGGAAGGCGGCTGTCAAGAAGCCTTTTTAAGTAAGCAAAACCAAAAGAAAAGACTGAGGTTTGGCAAATTACACAAGAACTATAAATCAGCGGCAACAGGTCTTATGGAGCGATGAATCTTGCTCAAATTGTCATCAAATATCCGGCAGAGGCCATCTGTAAAAGATGATGGGGACTCTGCTATGGTTTAGAGCTGCATTTAATCATTTCAGTTATTGACTTTCAAGCTTTTTTGTGCCAGTTTCCTAACAAACTATAAAGAAATGAGTGGTGGCTCAAGACTTTTGCACAGTGCTGTATTTAGAGCTCAAGACTGGTAGCAACAGGTAGGCCAGAAGCAGGCAGGTATAAGATCAAGACCCTGTTTCAGTTTCATAATCGTTACTGCTCTTAAAGAGATGTAATTTAGGTGTTCATATAGGAATATACATTTCCCAAATTGAAATATGATGTTAAAGAAGGTACTGCCAATGATTACCCTAGTCAAAACTGCAGCCAGTATTACTCAAGGAAACTGAAAGCTCTTCCAATAAACACAGACTGATTACCATATCTTTAAAGCTGGAAGCAGGAACTGGTTGTTCAAAACATGTGGAAATTTCCAAACAGCGACAGACCTTACACATTCAAATACATATATAGAGCTGGAAGCCATGTTGTAATGATTGAGCAACTGAACACAACAGGTTTTTGTAATTATAATATGAAACGATGCTGGAACGGAGAAGAGTTCGCTTTCCAAAACCCTCCAAAATAATGAGATTCCTCCATACCAAAAAAAAAAGAAGGTAGATAATCCAGTCTGTCCTAACTTTCTGTGTTAGTTGCTATGCCCCTGGTAAACTCACTCAGGAGTTCCCCCATGTTTTGTCTGCAGGTCCTCAGCCTTATTGCCAGCTGCACTTTCATTAAAAATCCTGAATGGCAATATGCTCCCAGCTCACCTGCAGGGCTCTTGACACAAATCATCTTTTTAGAAAAGAAGTGACTCCAAAAATGTGGCTGTAGCTGGATGCCAGCAAAAGCAAAAAACACCGCAGCAGGCGACAATGTCTCTACAACCAGACACTGGATAGAAGAGCTGTGAAGATAATCAGACAATTAAGTTCTCTGCTGGCTTCCTCAGAAGATACACTCAGCACTCTGTGAACATGGCTTTTTGGAGAAAAAAACATTAGGTGCTGAGGTGGTGTTGTCTCAGCAGAGAGTCTATGTTTTGCTGCCAGATGAACTGATGCAGTTTATCCCATGTGAGCCTGCAAGCGGATGTATTGATTTTGCATGATGAGAGGGTGGTGGTAGCAGCAGGGAATACAGACATATGAGGTACAGAAGCTGTGTCTCTGAGTCTAATACCCGTGCTTTTTACATCTTGCTTGATGGCTACACAGTTTTATGTAAACAGAACGTGTGAGAAAGAAGAACCATTACACTCTCCAACCTTGTAAACTTAACAAACACTGTATATAATAGATCAGATGGATTCATTGTTACAATTCACTTCTACTTTCTTTGACTTGTTCTGCCTTGTTCTAAATCAAGAAAACAAGATTAAAACCACTGACAGAGAAAGTGAATAACACTGATTGCCTTGTTAAAATCCAATCTTATGCTGGGGGAGCTTGGTTGTGCAAAACAGCCCAGGAACTCAAGAAATAGGGCCAACACCTTTGGATATCTCCAAACTCCACAGGAGGATGTGCTGGAACAAGCCCAGTCAACCCCACCAAGACCCAATGGACCTGCTGTCAAAGACCCACAAGCCATGTCTATTAGTGGATTAGTTGACATTATCAATGATGCGGACTACAACAACTGGACATCACAGAAGTGTAATGGTTACATGCCATATTATTATTATTATTCCTAACTACAATGTGTTACTGTACATGAAAGTCTGGAAGTAATATCAGCTCCATAAGATGCATAGGCATTTACCAGGCAGGCTCCCTGGAGCTATGATGTCGACTCTAGGTGGTAAGCTCAGTTTTAGTTAAGCTAGTGTGTCGTATAGATGCTGTGCTTATTTTCAATGACTTACTGCTTTGTGCTTTAAGTGTGTTTATCGTGTTATGGACACTGGGTGTCAAAAGCCAGATGGATGTGTGATAACCATGAATTAACAACAAAGCAACACTTCTTTTGGCATGTCATGCTAATTAAGTATACAGTTTGTCATCCATATATTGGCTCAGAGACAACATGCTTGAATGTATGCCAAAAGGTCAGCGCTGATATTCACAGACCTAATAGAATTTGGAGAGCTACCATGTGACCGGCAAGAAAGCAAGACCATAAAGATGTCAGATGACCCCTCAAATAACTTTATAAACTGTGGCAGTGTACTTAAAAGCCTGACAACAGTTTGTGACGGTCCAAAAATCCTTGCAGAGAGAAACAAAACAGTGCATAATTAATGTTGCTGGGTTTACAGCCTGGTCGTGGCATTATCAGCATGCACACACTAACAAAGCTACACACATATAGAACAGGAAAAGACAGTCAAAGCTGGTGTAATTGAATGTAACAAAGATTTTATTGCCACTGCATTATTCACAAAGGCCACTGCGTACTGTATCACCTCATGTGAATGACTAGGGGAGATGTAATGCTGCAAAGACGCAGTGTGTGAGAAAGTAACACTGAGACTATTTCTGAAGTCTAACACACAGCAGGCCTTTGAGAAGCTTGGGGTGAATTAATTACTTAGTAAATTGAAAATGCTAAGTCATGTGCCTCCAAATGGACTCTGTTTTGCCCTTTAATCCAACTTGCACAGCGATGGGTAGCTGAATGAAATGGAAATGTATGTTGCAATCACACTGAAGAAAAGGAAGCTGTAAGACAAAGAGCTAGAGATGTAGAGTTAATGACTGGATACAGGAAGATCCTTGACACCCCCCTGACTATTCCCATTATGGAGCAATAAAATTAAACAGCATGGAGGACTGCCTTGTGGAATGGGTATTCCAGTTTCAGCTCCACAGATGATAAATTTTCCCAGATGGAGAGATGCAGGGAAAAGACAGATCATTGAGTCTAAGATACTGCATAGGCTGAACAGAATAGCCACAGCCAGTGTAAGGATAAAAGAATAATATAGTTACTGAGTTTCCATGTTTCATTGGGTCATTTGTTTTGTCTAATAACAATAAACCTGACCAGTAGCGATCCCTTGCCTTGACTCATTCACATTTGCCTAGAGACTAGTTGCCGATCCCCTGGCAATCTCCAGTTATGAGTGGAAATGATCTGTATTGCCCAGTCAGTTAGCAGGTTTGCTTTGGACAGTAGCAGATTGCACAAAAGACACCAACTTGTCTGCAAACACTTGTCATTTATCTCCCTAAGCAAAATGACGAGTAAAAGTTGTGCCTTTTGAAATGTGTTTGTTGCAGCAGCTAGGTACAATTTTAAATTTGAAGGCCAATGTTCTCTGTTTGTAGTTTGTGTTGCACTCTTTACAATTCCACTGCTGCTTAGTGAGTTGTTTTTGTACTTTGTGTCAGGAACCGCCTGCAAAACCACCTGGGGAATAAACACCATTCCTTAGTAACTAGTGGCTGCCAAAGCGTTCACTCTCTAGGCCTGAGTGAATGTGGCCTAAACTGTTAATTTCGCAGCAACTTCCACAAACCATTCCCCAGGTGTGAATGAGTCGCTTTTTATAGTGACCGGTGGTTGCTAGATGGTTGCTGCTTTATGTCTAGGCCAGCACCTGTCAGGTACTGGGTCTATGGAGATCCAGTACCTGAGAAACACTGGCCTAGATATCAGTTTTTGCAAACAAGTTGGTGTCTTTAATGCAAACTACAGGTGACTGTGGCAATCTGCTAGTGACCAAAGCTAGTAACCAACACTACAGGGCTTGTACTTTATTCAACATTATTGGCGAAGAAATTATTCAAACTTTACTGCTTTACTCACGCAGGCAGTATTCTAAATCGGCTCTGTGTAAACAATTTCAATAGCCTAACTGGAGGAACATTATTGTATCATTAAAAAACAAAAACAAACAAACAAACAAAAAACACTGTTATGTACAAGTTCAGGGTACAACAGAAGCCCATGGCTGATGCACACAAATTACATCACTTGGATTTTTCCGTAAGTATCAGCACTATCATAACCTAAAGCAGGTGGTAGCCTTTTCTGTAATTACAGACCTCTTAATTGCTGTCCATGCCTTCAGTTTGCTTAGCGCTCCAAATACAGGTCTCATATATTGCCTATTTACAGCTGGAGAGTTGGCCTGGAGATAAGGGAGCAAGTTAGATGACAGCTCTGACAAATATGCTGACGACGTCGCTTTTACCAGGGCGAGCCAAGGATGTGCCCCTGTTTTTATGTGCATTATGGAATGGGGGCTGGAAGTGTGTACGGGAAGAAGAGAGGACGATTAAAATATGGATGAAAACGGTCATTGCATTTCTACTCTGCTGTGTCAGTGATGTAACTACTGGATATCAGGTAATTTGGTGGCTGTGCATTTAATACTGGGTGGAAATGAAACATTCATCAGTGGCTGAATGAGCATGTAGTGAAGTGTCTTATTACAAACCATGATTCACTAGTGTTTCTCTTAGTCCCACTTAGAGAGTATGCAGATATTTTAATCCTGTCACACAGTCAGTACATTCTTACCTGTTTGGAACTTTTAAGTATTTTTTTTTTTTTTTTTAGCTTTATCTGTCCTATTACACTAAAATGTAATCAGATTTGCTTTGGTCCACCTCAGGGACCATCTTTTTAAAGTGGACAAAACTTTTCTGTCATATATATGCTGTTACAGTGTTTGGTTGCTAATATAAAATATAGCCAAAGTTGAAAAAAAAAAAAAACCAAAAACCCAAATGCTTCAGACTGCTCTATATACACAAGATCTTTTTCCACCAGGCTTTGAATGATGCCAAGAGGAGTGGATAGCCCTGATAAGGTAATCCCAAGAAAACAGCTCTGACTGTGACTGCAAAAGCCCGACCTACCTGCAGTGGGTGGGGCTTCTGTGGGTTATATGAACAGCCAATTGGATAAAAAATGAGGATTATATTAAAATCATTCAAAGCCACTCTAGCAGAGCCCAAGAATAGTAATAAGGAGCTGGAAATGAATATAATAAGTTCACTTTAACACTTAAAAATCTACAGGACGTCCATGATTTGACAAACATAGAAAAAAGCATAGATATTAATCCTGCTTTGATTCAAGCCTAGTAAATAAATTCACAGCTTTATATTCTGTCAGGAAACACACAAAAAATCTCACCTTTCAAGTCCACATTGCTGGATAAATGAGATCAAACTGCTGCACAGAGCTAGGCAAACGGTTGCACCATAATTGCATCAATGAAGAGAGAGGTTATTGCCATGCTAGAGTCTATTGAAGTGAAGTGAGTGGCTTGGCCCGAGTGTGCACCCAATTCCACTTTAAAATCTCTGTGGGATCTATTATGGATCTGTGTGCATGTGTGTGAAAGTCTGTGAAGGTACTAGCTCTGTAATGTATCAAATATGCTTTACTGTTCAACATGTGTAGCCGATGATGCCACAGAAGATTGAAGGATGATGTGCAATAAAGAGAGAAAGACATCACAGCGCCACATTAAAGGATAAATGATACTGGAAATATTATACATAGGCCATTTTGTTACGGACTTAACATCCCATTAAGGGACTAACCAGTGATTAAGCCCATCACTCCATTCATCACGGCTTTAAAATTCCTCTCCCCAGTTGTTTGTATTGAAAGGAAAAATTTCAGGACATGGACAAAACAAAATATTAAATCATTTCCTAAAGCATTACTCAGATAAAATTTACAGGTTTTAAGAGGCTTTTTTTTTGGATATCATACGCAAATGAATATAGCAGAGTACAAAGAAACAACCATTTGGGTGTTGGTAGTTTTTTAAAATAAGAAAATTAGAATCTAGTTTAAATGCTATCATGTTTCTGTTACCAGGTACTACTTATGAAATACAGTAATAATAAAAATGAACAAATATATAATTGGTTAATTTTAAAATATAATAATTTTTTTCATATGGGATTTTGATGTGACCAAAAGTAACAGAAATTTAAGAATGTAACAGTGAGTTCGGGTACCTTAAGAATGGCCTTTTCGGAGACCTTTCTCCAGGAGTCTACCCCCCCAATTTTAGTCTTTAGTGCTTCCCCCAAGCACCCATGTCAGCAAAATCCATCAATCAGATGGCAAGTGTTGCTCTGTTTTACCCATTTTAAAATGCCACTGGAGAAACATACTACGCTGGAAAGAAAATATTTTATGAAGACAAGTTTTAGGCAAGTCTTTTTCTGCATAACTGTTAGATTGGCTAAAGTACTTATAGGGAAATCTCAGTACTAGCTAGTTTGGGCTAAAAATATCAAGCCCCTATGTGACTGGGGGAGGGGGGGAGTTGTATAAATATAAAACTCTCCAAATTACAACTTTGTTTTCAATTTTGGGATTTGGATCATCTTTTTCCTTTAAATATAAGTATATACTATCTCAGCTTGAGTCCATAACATCTCTCTCCCTCTCAGTGGTCATCACGCTTCACTTCATTGTTGCTAATGAGCGATTTTATCATCTAGAATCAGCACTTTTCATAACAAGCCCTCCAAAAAACAAAGTGCCTAGCAAATATCTATGGACACTTCTGCTTTGCAGTTTAGCTCTTGTGCCTATTGTCAGTCCGCTGTTCTCGCTCTCTGAGAAGAACAGGTGCTGTGGAACTAGAATAAAAATAATAGACATTCTTTCTCTCTCAGTGATCACTTAACATGCAAATACAGTCAAAAATATACAGCACATATATTATCTTCAACTTATATGCATGGTGATTTGGCAGAAAATGCTGCATTTAGTGATATTTTTTCCCCTATTTAAATAAGCACTTTGCAAAACATCTGAGTTTCTGCTGTAACTGGGACTGAGTCACACCTCCCTCTGCATCAGAGCAGCCCACAGAGTTTGTGCATTTTGCAGAACTAATGCATTGCTTGTATATTTATTTTATGCATAGGATTTTTGTCAGATAACCCTGCAGTTATAACATTTCTATTAAGACTGAGGCTAAAATTGCCCACTACAATCTTTCTACATTCACCGTAGAAAGATTGCTGAAATTGGCTATTTGTTTTTTTTTATCTTGACACTACAATTTCTGGAAAAACTACTGTCAACAACGGGGTGCAAGACAACTGTTTATTTGCATATTGGCACATGAATACAATCTTTTTCTCCTCTCTGTCTCTTGTATGCACACACAAGCACACACCCTGGTGTACAGGGGCCTCTTGCTTTCGAAAGCATACTCATCCTTTTAATCGGTCTGGAATCCATCAAAGTGGGTCAAACTCCCTTCCCCATCTGCCCGGGCCAGATTTTAAATGCACGAGGGCTGATTAAAAAAAGACCAAGAAAATAGGGCAAACGCCTACAACACACAAACACATACGCGTGCACATGTATACATACCACTTGGGAGACCAGCGGCGGGAATGGGATACCAAAGGGAGGAGCGTGCTTGTGAGTGTATGTTGGTAAGGATATTGAGGGCATTTGTAAGCAGTTACTATGTGCAGTGTAACAAATGAAAGGTCAAGAGCTTTGATTTGAGTCTGTCATTTTTGTGCTAATTTGCATATGGCCACCTTTTGTTGATCCATCAGTGCTGAATAACACGACACAGAGAGGGCGGAGCAAACAGAAAGGGGAGGGGGAGTGTGTGGCAGGGTGCTGGGTAAGACAGCTGTGATGATAAGCTCACTTCCACAGCTGGGTGTTGTTATTGTGTGAGTGCGTTTGTACTTGTGTACGCGTGTCTGCTGTAAGCCTGATTGATAAGAGAGCTTTTCTGTGCAGTTCACATGCATTGGTGGGGTCTGTTTGTTTCTTTGCAGTCTTGTGTGTATTAATGTATGACTACATGTCAATGTGCAAACATCTGCACACATGGTAAAAATTCAGCTCAAAACAAAAACTGACAGAAACAGCTGCAGAAATGTTCCAGATAATCAGGCAAGCACAGATCTCACAAAGCTTCAGCTTTTCCCTCGGGATCAACCTGCAGTACTGTCCAGGTGCCATATGATGAGTACCATCTCCACATCTGCACTGGTAAACGTGCAGCAGTCATCAGAGGTGATGGGATCCTGTATTTAACCTGTCATTGCGGTGCACGAACAGGTATCCCCAAGATTAGGCTTTGACATTCACTAGCTAGGGCGAGGACCGTTACAGGACACAATTCATTAAAGACAAAAAGAAGACAGTAAAGGCACTGAAATGCATCTGCAAATTTTTTAATTATTATTTAAATCAACTTGACATTTACAAATGCTTTCATTGAAGCAGCAACTCAGTTTAATATTGCAAAAGACCAAAAAAATAAAAAATAAATAAAATCAGTACATATGGATGTTACGAGAACCAATACTTACATTATGTTTTTATACCAGAATTCTGAAAAAAAAAAAAAAGATCCCTCCCCCTC
>VVHJ01052570.1:0-15208 GCA_015107715.1 Tylochromis polylepis
CAATTGTTTCAGCAGCTGTCTGAGTGGCTGGTCTCAGACGATCTTGGAGGTGAACCTGCTGGATGTGGAGGTCCTGGGCTGGTGTGGTTACACGTGGTCTGCGGTTGTGAGGCCGGTTGGATGTACTGCCATATTCTCTGAAACGCCTTTGGAGACGGCTTATGGTTGAGAAATGAACATTCAATGCACGAGCAACAGATCTGGTTGACATTCCTGCTGTCAGCATGCCAATTGCACACTCCCTCAATGCTTGTGGCATCTGTGGCATTTTGCTGTGAGACAAAACTGCACATTCCAGGGTGGCCTTTTATTGTGGGCAGTATAAGGTACACCTGTGCACTACTCATGATGTCAGATCAGCATCTTGATGTGGCACACCTGTGAGGTGGGATGGATTATCTTAGCAAAGCAGAAGTGCTCACTATCACACATTTAGACTGATTTGTGAACAATGTTTGAGAGAAATGGTAATATTGTGTATCTGGAATGAATTTTAGGTCTTTAAGTCCATCTCATAGAAAATGGGAGCAGAAACAAAGGTGTTGCGTTTATATTTTTGTTGAGTGTATTAGGAAGAAAATGCTTTCAAAGATAATGGCTATCAAGGCAATGGTCAGCTTTCTCTGTCGATGGCCTGACAATGTTCAACCAGGCTTTCTGCTTCAGGCTCTGGATGCATTCACATAAAAAGGTGTTTGACGCATCATTTCACTCTTCTTCCAGACAAAATGGACAAAATGAATGCCGCCTACTCCAATCAGCGACATTGTCATATGAACAGGTGATAAAGATATATAACAAACAAACAAACAAAAAAATTACATCAAAATGAAAGGCTGTTGCTGCAAATAGGACAAGTTAATATATTTAATTCACCACTCGATACGCTCTCAGCACCACTGTTTATTTCTGATGTGAGAGCTGCACTTGGGAACTCTGAAGACATTAAAGGATACTGAATGGGTTCAGGTCTGACGCTCTCCCATAGTTTCATGAAAAAGATGTGGAAATCCCATTACTTTATTTTCACTTTGATCTCGCCAACAAACTATAAAATATTGTGAGTAGAGTTGAATATCTTTGGCGATAAATACCCTACAAATGTAAATGATCAATTTGCTAATCTTGTGTTCCAGCAGCTGCAATTCCCCGAGTGTAAGAAAGACTTAGAAGCAGATTAGGACCAAGCATAAAAATATTTATGCATTTTCTACATCGCCGATTATGCAAATCCCTGTGACAAACTGTTTACAGCAGGGATTCACTCAGTGTTTTCGTAAGATGCAGCTCGACAAGTTGCATATATAAAACATATTCCTTTTGCAGAGAATCTATGCAGCACTTCGAGCAGGCTGTAAATAAAGGAATCAGTGAAAATGTGGCGTTTCCAGTCAGTTTTGAGTCTGAACCTGCTACGAACCAGGTGATGTGTCAACATATGTTAAAACTCTGACATTAAACTCCACAAACCTAAGTAACCCATTATTCTCAGTTTGTAGCACACCGCTGTTCCAGAAAGGAGGTTAAAAAAACAAACAAAAAACCCCCCTCTAACTATAATGCTTAGATGTAAAACTGAGTTTTCAGTTTCAAAATAACTGATCAGAGTTAGTTCAATCAGCTCTGAGTATTTTCACTGTGAGTCAAAGATGAAAACAAAGAGACTTTATTTCAATCCAGTGGGCAGAAGAATATGAATGCCAGTCCCTGTTTTTCAAAAAAACAGAAGAAGAGAAATTGGTTACTAATATCAGCATCTGGAAACCTGCTAAATTATACTTTTTAATCTAATTATTCCGCTGTAATTTGACAGGGACAAAATGTTGGCGAAGACAGTTTGCTTCTGATCTGCGATATTAATCAGATGTGGTAAGACAGATTTTAGTCATGTGCATTGCGAAAGATGTTGAGGTTTAACTTTAAACTTTAAATTTCAAGGCATTGCTTAACAGTATTTAAATGTGTTTCAATATGTGACGTCAAAATAAAATCCTCTCAAAACAGATTCAGACTGTCTGCAGCTTGGATTCAAAAACTCACTTTAGTCTATAGTGCTCTTTTAAACTGAAACTCAATGAAATATCCACAGCATCTCCAATAAGAGCCATTTATCCGATTTCTACGAACTGATCACTGATCAGTGTGTTACGTATGTACCTTAGCTTCATACAGATGTGTTTTATTTCAACAGTGATTGATGCAGTAACATATAGTAAGTGTTTCAAAGGATGGACACTGTAGATCTCATCCTGAGCTCATTATATATCCACAGTGATCACTGTCTCTGCCCTCACACTGATGACTGCAGAGAGTCCTGTGAAAAACCAAATGTATCTCATGATTGAGTAGCCTGTAAAACCAACTTCAGCAGCAAAATCTTGAAGGAATCAGTAGTTAGTGTCCCACATTATTGTGGAGGAATTTTGGCCTACTCTTTTTCTTGCTTCAGGTCATTGAGTTTTGCAGGCATTCATTTATGCACAGCTCTCTTAAGGTCCCACCAAAGCATGTCAGTCGGGTTGAGGTCTGGACTTTGTCTGAGCTGTTGCAATACGCTGATTCTTTTCCTTTTTTAGCAATTGTGTTTCAGATTTGCTGCTGTGCTTAGGATCAATATCCTGTTGCATGATATAATTTGTGCCAAGGGTCACCAACAGATGGCCTCACATTTGAGTTTAGAATGCTTTGGTTTACAGAGGAGTTTACAATAGACTCAATGACTTCAATGTGCCCAGGTATGTGGCTGCAAAACGAGCATAAATCATCACCCCTCCACCACCGTGCTTGCCAGTTGCTATGGGGTGTTTGAGCTAAAACATATAGTGCTTATTTTCTTTTTTTGGTCAAACATCTCTATTATCCCATCTGTCCAAAGGACATTGTTCCAGAAGTCTTGTGGTTTTTTTAGATGTAAATTTGCACACCTAAGCCATGCTGCCAACAAGCCATACTTGTTCACTCTTTTTCTCATTTCTTTAACATTTAACATGCTAAAGAAATGAGAAAGTCCTGGAGAGTCTGAGGTGTAGCTTTTGGAATTTTTGCTGTTTCCCTGAGCATCACATAATCTGAGCATGGGATGAATTTGCTGGGATGTTCTCTCCTTGAAAGACTGTGGCATTATGTTAACACACACCGGAATGCTCAAGCTCATTATGGGTGTACTTTGTTTTGACAGGACTGCATTAAATCTTTTTCACATGACTCAAAACACTGAAATCATAGTTACAAAGATCTGTGTAAATTTGAGCTTTGATATTAACTGTGTGACTAAGAGGGGAAAAAAAAGAGAGCTGCTTCAGGTGTGGCAGGAGTGGAGGAGTCGGAGGGAAAGCCTGCCACCTAGCAGGTTAGGTTCGCAGACACTGCTACCATGGTAACTGATGGTGAGGTTAAGTTCACTCTGTGGGAAACAGAAAACCCCCCGAGTTGGGTTTCTTTCATCTGAGAGTTAACAGACTCTTTCTGATAACCCAAACCTGCTTTCTGGAACACTGTAAACACCAAAAAGAAATAAGAATCAGGTCAAATTGAAAGTCTGTCTATTATCTTGCAGCAGACTCCATCCTACAAACACAACTGAAGGAAAAAAAACTGTATTGAGCTAATAACAAAAGAAACATTGGACACTATAAAGAATAGAACAATAAAACAGATGACATTATGTGGACATCACTCTCCCCAGACCTCATACAATACTGCCTCTGGATATCAAAGCTGCCTGTTAGTTTTTAATAAGCACATTCCTGTCCACGGTGGGTCATTAGTAGCCTGAAAACAATAACAGCAGAGTCCAAAGAGTCCTTCCACATCCGGAGCCAAAGAGAGAGCCACACATGAAATGAATGTGTGAATATTTCAGTCAGTGCTGACACATGCAGTAGGACTGAAAAGCTGTATGCATAACTAAAAAGAAAACCCTGAAGCAAGAAAAAAAAAGGAAAAACTTTGGAAAGAAGCCGTTCAGCCTTGATAAAAAGTAAAAGATAATGGTTTGGCAACAATGCAATAAAGAGAAGATTATTACTCCGTGGTAGGAATGGAGAAAGGCAGGGCAGGTAGCTGTGCTGTGACAAAGAAGAATATTTCCCAAGTTCCCTAGCTCAGAGTGAATGCTGAGCGCTGACAGGCCCTGAAGCAGCTATGGATTTGAATCTAGTTAACCTCAACAGAGACCTCCTGTCAGAGAAGCAACTGTGGTTGAGATAGCCATGGAGCTGCTGCTGCTGCTGGGCCGAGTACGCCTGTACCAACAATCATCCTGACATCCCCTGGCTGTGTGACCCCTAAGCTGTGAAGGGTCCTTACTGCACACTGATCAGGCTTTCTATATATAGCTCACTGGAGACGACTTTACCCGAGAGCCCTAACCTTGACTTATTGGGTCTTCACGGCACATGCATTCTCCATGAGAATCTTCACACACAGTTATAACCTGAAGTTCTCAGGATCTGCGAAGCTTATCAAAAGCCCCAAAGCTCAACTGGTTTTTTCTTTTCTTTTTAATGTAAGTAAACAATGACAGCAATATTGGGACTAATGTGTTATTACACAGAGTAATCTGTTCTGTGTTTGCTCAGCTCACTATCCATTATTCTTTCTTTCATTACTTCCTTATTAAAAAAATGAATAAATAAAGCTGATCGACCTTTTTGTCATGTGGGTTCATTTTGATGACAGATCACAGCAAGCTCTACCTGGGCTATATTTTCCTGTGGCTGCGTCACAATAAAAGCCACTGCATGTTCATCAGCATTTCATAAGGCAGTGTGATGTTCAGTGTGCTGACGGTCACATTATTAAGCTGTGATATGGCGAAAAGAAAGCAAACAATAGGTAGTGAAGCTGTTATAGGTAAACAGCTTCGATGTCCCTTTACTCTGGACGATCTGAATCAATTTGCAAAAATTGTTGGGTAGTGATAAAAATCAGATGTCAGTGTTTTTTGTGTGTTTTTATTTACCGGCTAATGCAGGGAACAAACAAATAAATAAGTCTGTCATGTGCGGGGAGATACTCATATTTGCTTTCATACTTGAAAGGACAGGCAGCGGCAGCAGCTTAGCTTATCTTGGAAATTGAATGGGAGTCTTGCTTGGCTCCATCCGAAGGTAATAAATGCTCCCTAATTAATGTGTTTGTTTAATCTGTGCAAAAACTTAAGTCTAAAATCAACAAGTTTGCACTTTTTGTTTGCACCACGCTTTGTCGTTTGGGTGATATTTAGAAGCTTTACTATCCTTGGGACGCGGTCACACTTGCTGTTTCCCCCGATTTCCATGCACAGATAAGGGAGTGATATTTGTCTTCTCACCTATCTCTCACCAAGAAAGCAAAAGAAAAAACATATTTCTCAAAATGCAAATTCCCGTGCTCCGCCTTCTGTGATGCAGTGGGCTTTAATCCATGCTCTCTCATCTTCTTTCCCTTTACTGCTTACCAAAACCTCTCCATGTGTTCCTTTTCCCTCTGCCCATGACTTCTTATAATCTCCCCCATTTTCTTTGCTCTTTGTTTCTCTTCAATCATCCATCCCTGCTTTTTTTTCTATTCTGGATGGGAGGCTAAATTAGGGTGTAATTATAGTTGTCCGCTGTTGGCTGTGTTGCTCTAATGGATCTGAGCTATACTCAGCGATAGTCTGGCTGAATCCGAATGAGAGCACTAACTCAATTTCTCTGCAAACACCTTAAACAAATCCAAGGCTGGGATTGGTACAAATGAGACACACTAAATATTCCACGGTTGCGACATTTCCAGTGATTGTCAGTGTCGCAGCAGCAGCAGCAGCTGTTGTTGTTACGATCACTTCTGCTGTGATGTTTGCATGCACTGTGCTGTATTTTGTCCCATGGCGCAGCTTTGAATAATGAAGTAGTAAGAAAAGTTCATGATGAATTATTGTCGTCTGTGGAGCGGATTTCGTGTCAGGTCATTAGAAGTACAGTATATTTTCATAAATAATGCCAGTCATGCATTTGCACAGGCACACACAAACACACACACTGATGCTCATTATCTCTTTAGAGCTGTCCTCGTTTTCATTCCTCCAGCAGCAGAGGTTTGTGGAATCTCTCCTGGAAAAGCACAGCGCCACAGAGGGCCCACCGTGACCCAGATTCATTTTCTCAATTGTTCAGAGGCTCGGGCTGAGGCTCGGAGCTGCAGGTGAGCTGTAGATAAACAATTCCTCTTCTTAAACACACGCTGGCATCTATCTTTTTCGCACATCTCCTCATCCAGAACGGATGGAACGGGCCTTTTTGATAAGTGGCATCATTGCGGACAGGGGTGACTTAACATTGCTCTGTCAGGAAATTACAGTGATGGAGCCTAACGAGCTGAAGGCAGGCAGGCAGGTGTGAAGGCGTCAGCGGGGGCTGGTTTTGGGTTAAGCGACAGAAAAAGACAGTCATGAGTGATGTAAGGTAGGGATGGAGTGAATTCACAAGGGTTTAGCACACAGCCATGAAAACTTTAAGGAGCACAAAAAAATACTCGTAACCTCGACTGTTCTTACAAATACCCCACTGTCATCCCCCATGCAGCCAAATCCCAGGAGTCCCTTTAGTAGTACTGCTATGGAATTGACTTTCTTCTATAGAAAAAAATAGGAGGGAACAAGAGAAAAAGACAGTAATGCTGGGAAAGACTGAAAAAAAAAGAATATAGAAACAGGGTAAAAGGGGACACGCACAGAAAGCAGAGCCATAATGCACGCTAATTCTACCATCAAGTGAAACAAATACTGGAAGGATCCAAGCGTGCACTCTGATAATGCCCCTGCTCTGCACTGAGATGGAAAATTATAGTTTTCATTTCCCATATGGCTCTTTGTATCTCCTAAGTGCTGTCCACACCATGTTACAGATGAACTGTTAGTCTGGCTGTTCTTGGCAGCAGTGTGGCAACTAGAGCAGCTTCTGATGGAATATTTAATGCAGGGAGCTCTAAGAACCGATTCCTCACATGTCCTACTACACCATGGCATACATGCGATCTTCTTCTTCTTCTTTTTGGTCACTCTCTCCACACTGACTAACATGAGGACAGATGCAGACACATATTTCTAAAGAAAACAGGACTGGGTGTGTATTACCAGCAGCATTTCATATGTGTTGCATGATGCATAACGCTGCGCATGCTGACGTCTGTGATAATATGCAGCTGTTCGCTGAGCTAGAAAGGAAGAGACGGCTTTAAATGAAAGGCTGGAACCAGAGAACCAGAGGGGAGGTGTTATACAGGAGCATGATCCAGGTCCTGATGAATTATGTACTGGTGAAATGATTTCAATTCCCATTGTTCCCTGAAAAGAGCCACAGCACTGCACAGAAGAGAGACCCTCACTCTCCACTGACAGATAAAAAGATGCAAAGGCAACGAGACAGACAAGGAAAGGGACAGAGGAATTGAGAGGAAGATGGAAGGCAGTTAGAGAGGAAAGCATGTTAGGTATGTTTATAAGCTTAAGGTGTAGACTATACGTTTAACTGGCAACTGTGCTGGGGATAAGAAGCAAGAAGGGAGAGAAAGGTCAAATGAAGGGAGCGGGAGAGCCAAGGACGGGGGTGAATGATACGTGAAGGCTAAAAGGTTTTACTGAAAGCATGTTAGAGACGGAGCGTTGACGAAAAAAAGATGGATGGTGAGAGAAGGAAGTCCATTACATTAGAGCAACCTGTTTCCTGAGGGAATGGAATTTTTTTTCACCAGCTTGAATCCCCGGTCTCCACTGAGAGGGAAAATGCACCTTCCACAGGAATTTTGCTCAAATATTTTTTTATTTGTTTTTGCTCACTGCAAACATAACAATAAAACACAGCAAAATGAAATCTAAATACTGGACGCAAAGCCTTATTACCAGGAGGCTGTAATCCTAACACTGTCTCCTGCAGAACACCTTTATGTGCTGCTCATTTCCAGCACCAGTTTTCTTCGACAACTCATTTGACACAGAATGCAATTTTTGCCTGATTGTGGCTACTGGGAATGTTTTCAGCAATTCAGAGTGCATCCACAAGTACTGAGCAGAAATGAGAAAATGTACAGATGGATGATAGAAATCTGATGGCAGCTTAAACTACATTAACTTACATTTTCTAGCATTTTTCTAGCATGAAAAAATGTTCACTGACAGTGTATTTGATGTTCACCAATGTGTGAAACAACTAGAACATGTGCATTTACAGCACTTGTTTAAGGACCAAAAAAGATCGATGCCCTGGCTACCTGTTTAACAAAAGTTAAAAGTGACCCCTAAAACCTTAAACTTTCACCAACCAACTACTGCTAATCACGACTCAGTGTCATGGAAAGAATAATGTGGGTGTTTGGATCGACCCAAAGATGCACTCCCACTTACTTGAGAGAAAATAGTTTGGCCCCGCCTGCATATTCATACACTTTACTTCGGGGTGATGATACACAAACAAAACAAAATTTTCTAGCTGATGCCGAGATTGTCTGAGCATAAAATATTATAATGCTTCATCATAATGCTCCTCTGCGGATATATGTAATGAATCTTAGAATGAGAACAATTGCTCTCATTCTAGAGACAGAGACAGCAAGCAAGACTTTTTCTTCCTCACAGCAATTGTGGGTTATTTGTTAATTAGCAGGGCTATAAAAATTGTTCGGAAAGGTAAAGATGTGTGACAAAGTTCTAAGTGTTATCTACAGTCGTAGTTAGAAATTTACATACACTCATCGTGGGCATCAGTGTCATGGTAATTTTGGGCTTTTAATGATTGTGAACCTTTTCCAAACGAAATGACTGTACAGCATACATCTTTAATAACTTTAAAAACAAGAATTTGGTGCACGAGCTGGAATTTGTAAAAAATTCTTCTAGTCCACATGGTGTCCAAATTATACGTACTCACAAATACATACATACATTCACTTTAAGCTTTTTATTAGGGGTGCTGAAAGTTCTACAAGGTCAAGGCCTTTAAACTTCTCACTGGTCCTCATGATTGACTCCAGCTGGTAGTTTCTCTTTGCCAAAATAAAAAGGATTTGTTTGACAGCAACCATTGGATTGACCAATACAAAACTGGGGAAAGTCCAAGAAATTCTACGAAACAGAATTTAAAATTTGCAAAAGTTGGGAAGGTTTCTCAACATTTCTAAACAACAACAGAGTCCAAGATCTTCAGTTAAAACAGGTACTAATTATTTTAATCTGTCACCACTTTGCCAAGGTCTGTAAGAAGACCCAAAGTGTCAGGAAGAACCCAGGAACTATTAAGTCTCAAGCTTGCCATGAATTGGAAACTGCAGCAACACCATTTGCAGTGAAGCGAGTTTTAAATCACCATGGACTGAGATGATGTTGACCAAGAAAGAAGCCCGTGCTCCAAAACTGACACCTTCAAGCTTGACTAAAATTTGCAGCTGCTCACATGGACAAGCCAAATACCTTCTGGAGAAAAGTTATATGGTCAGATGAGACAAAGATTGAGCTATTTGGCCACAATGACAAGAGGCATGTTTGGAGGAGCAAAGGCGAGGCTTTACTAAGAAAGTTGTACCAGCTGTCAAGCACGGTGGGGCTTTTTTGCTGCCAGTGGTATCGGTACATTGCACAAAGTGGATGGAATAATGAAGAAGAAGGACTACAGTACCTCCTAGTACTTTAGCTTCACCTCAAATCAACAGCTAGATGGTTGAAACTTGGACACAAGCGGGCGTTCCAACAGGACAATGATCCAAAACATATATCATAACTGCTCAGGCAAACATTAAGCTTCTGGAATTGTCTTTCCAAATCCCCAACCTCAATCATGTTGCAAATTGTGGGCTATGCTTAAAAGCCAGGTCCATGCCAGGAAACCAACCAATTTGAATGAAGCTTAGTAATTTTGCCAAGAAGAGTGGTCAAATATCCAGCTAGAATAATGCCAGAAGCTTGTTGATGGCTACCAAAAGTGTTTGAGTCTGTGTGGATTAAAGGAAAATAAAAAGTTCAAGTTTAAAAAATAATAGTAATATTGAACAGGCTAGAGAACATCAAGCTGACTAAATACGATGGGCACAGTAGCAATATGATAGTAGTAGGTTCTATTATCTCATCTTATCTTATCTTTGTTTAGTTATGGCCCTATCTAGTCCTACTTTGGCTTGAGAGATGAAGGGCTAATTTTATAAAGTACTCTTGGATAGAATAGATAAAATACTAAAATTTTCCTGTAAATCTTTGGCTCCCTTGGGTTGGAAGACACTTTATGGTCATGGGGAGACTGAGGAAGAACACAGAGGGAGAGGAGGATTCATGGAGAGAGTTATAAGTATGCTTTCAATATCTCTGATGAGTGCTTTCAGAGCTGCCAAACTGGCAATGCACTCTGGTGCCATTTTTGGAAAAAGGTTGCATGATCTGTCTTCTCACTCTCCCCCTCTTTCAGTCACGTCGCCCTGTCTATTCTATTGCTCTCACAACAGCAAAGAAGCTCACTTTTCAGGACTTCATGTGCAACTGGAAGAATCAGTGTGATCACACATCAAGTTAATGCACCGCAGTCAGTAGAAAATAAAATATTAATGCAAAGTTATTTCCAAATTTCGGTTCCTCCCTTCTAACATTGGTTAGATTCATGATTAGTTAGGGTGATCTGTAACTGAAGTACATAGCTGCATTGTAAAAAAAGGACTTTACTTTATGACTGATGAACCAGTAAAGACCAAAAAAAAAGTCCTACAAGTCCTATAACTCCACTGACACTACTAATTTTTTTTTATTTTTTTACTTTACCAGTAAAAAAAGCAGGGACCTCTGTGATTAAACTGAATTCATTATGACAAGTGTTTTTGAAAGCATTTTTAAAGGTTAATTACTAAAACCAGCATGTCCTCTCAGCTGTCTCCTGGGCTGATGCAGAGCTATGAAGTAATGTGCGGCTTTTAAATTCCTTGGGAAAACCATTTGAAAATAGGGAGGCTGATGTTGAGCCAAACGTAAAAACAAAATGCAGCTTTCTTGTTTTATTAAATGGCAAAGCAGATACAGCAATATATCATGTATTTCATGTGATGTGTTTATCTGCACAGACTTTTTTCACAGATTTGTTTTCTTGGAGGCTCAGTCATAAATCACCTGCTTATAAAGAGATGCAGTACAGTGATTTTAAAACAGCCCAGCTAAAAGAATATTTTGTGAGCTGAGAACATCTCTTTAGGGCAATTCACAGCACATCTGAAAATACCACCTCCCAGAATTCTGAACTGCATGAACACAGGAAATGCATTAGCTTAAGGCATTGTTATGTGGAGTGCTGTTCATCTGGGACATAATCACTCTATAACACTGCCACATTGTGTCATCCACTGCTTAAACCTCTGGATAAATTCACAATATATTCATATTGACATGGATAGCCTGTGCAAGCAACACCTTTTACCAAATATTTCTATAAAGATTCTATTAGAAGACAATGTTTCAGGCGAAAATTTTATTTTTCATCTTAGTTGCCTTGGTGTTCATTTATACCGAATGGTATGGTGTGCTACACGTATCCCACAGGCCAACAGGAACCATAATGAAGATGCAAGAAAGTCAACCAAAGCCACAGACTGTACCTCTGGAGGATGAGACAGGTGTTGAGAAGCCACGGTAGGAATGAGATCCGAGATATCAATACATATGCCCAACCTGTCATCAGATGCCCAGGTGCAATAACAGCTGGCCACAGGTGAACATAGATGCTGCTAATGTCAAGACATGAAAACTCCTCACAGTGCATGGAGGCTTCCATCCAAAGTCCAGCACGCTGAGGCTCCATGAGCAACAGAAAGAAGGACCATGATGGTAAGTGGGATATCCTTAATGGCCCTCTTAGGCTGTGAAAGCACAAGTTCCACCCAACTGCTGTCCAAGCACAAATGACACCCTCTGGAGCTGAGAACTGAACCCAATGAAGAAGTGTCAAAAATTGCTGTTCCTAGAGGTGCCACCTGAAGCGGGATCCAAAAATTGTCATTCCCCACAGAGGACTGATCAGAGATTTGAACCGCCTAAGTTAAAAATCACACCTTTGCAGCAAAAAGAGCATGCTTTCACCCTGGCAGAAAAAGCATTTTTTCCCATTTATAACAACTCAGAGTGAATTTTTTTAATCCATCCAAATATTTAATCCATCTATCAGGATACTGGTGTTCGTGGACTGGCTGCTTTCATCAAATGGTGTTGACATGGCACCTGCTAGTTCCTGTCATGAAACGAGACCGCTTCACTGAGTGTGTGCTGTTGGTGCCATTGGCTTATTCCAAATGTTCCCTTTCTACAAGGATTTGTCACAACAGGCAGCTCCGCATGGTTCACTTTCATGAGAGTTTTACGCTGGATGCAATTCCTGATGCAAACCCAAAGGGGATTAGCTTCTTCAGATGGAAGCAAACCAGTTGGATCCTTTTTCACTTGCTAACGAAATGTGTTAACCACTACAGCATTAGAGAAACATCATTCTAAATGCTATTATCTGGATGTAAATCTGGCTTGGTAGACACCATCTAAGAAGTCAATGCTTCATTTTTAGTGAGTGTTTCATTTGTTGCTATTTCTAAAGCAGTTAGCCAATCTGTGTGTCTCTGCACCTCTACAGATTATGAATGGAGCTTGCTAACCAAGCAAGCCAATGTAAGTGGGTAACTCATCCAAATATGGTCACTTATGACACCAAAAAACTGTTCACAGAATTGGTATTGACGGCGGTACTGATGCATTTTTTTCGAAATCATTATTGTTTTTAAGTGCCATTTGTCTTTCTTTGTAGTTGTGTTTGGATAATAAGGTTAGAGAAAAATTATTTCTCCCCAGTTTAGGAGGACTGTTTTCTTAGCAACTGGCAGTGTAACCAATATGGGTTTCATTTCATTTCAGTATTTCAGTAGTGGTTCAGCTAATGTAAAACTTGCAAGCAGATAAATGGAAGGAGAGGCTGGAATTGAGTCATATGGGGCTGAGAATGATTAATGTTTGGGTGATATTTAACGGTTGAATGTGTGGCAGTGCCAGGTGGAGAAAGGTTGCCATCCATACTGTCTGATGCGTAATATATGCATGAATAAGAAAGATCTGAAAATGATTTGTCACTCTTAGATGTATTTATTTATTTTAACCATTACTGTATTCATTTGTCCAGAGCCAGAAGTTGCCATATTTAGAGGAGCAGGTGGAACACTACCTGTTATCTCCTATGGTAATAGTGGCTATCTTGGTTAGCAAGGTGCATCCAAATAGGCCTGCTGTATAGCTGCACTGCACAGACATAATTAGTGCTATAATAACTAACTAGGAGCAGATGCAAGTAAAGAGATCCATTTCAGTGGCTTGAATTAGATGAGATGAAGCCTAGCATACAACTAGCTGCTGTAGCTACCTCGCACACAACTGGCAGGCTAACGCTGACTTTTAAGCCTAATTTTAATGGATGAGCTATTTAAAAAAAATCATCCGCCATACAGTTATCTTGAAGGAGGTAATTAGCTAGAGATCTTTAAACCATATTCAATATTGAACTTCTAGTATGAAATTGTGCATGTGCTTGACTTGGACTTCCATGTTGGCTTATTTTTCAGCCCTTGAGGTTTGTTCTTGGGGATATCACATTCATTTTTGCATTGGCCTTCAAACTGGCAAAACATGGCAACTTGTATTTTCTATGCAGTAAACTAAACCTTACAAAATGTAGCACAGACTCTCTACTAACATCATATAAATGAGGTCATAAAGGTTCAACTAAACCGACTGCAAAACCGATACAGGAGTTAGAAGTTCAGCCTTAATAATATACAGCTAGAGCTCCAAATCAATGTGGCTGTCGGCTGGCAAGGATAAATATAGATATATCGCCTGATTGGTACACATCAGGTCTGCCATTATTTCATTTTTACAGCTTTCTAAATTACAAACTGTGCCACTCTTATGCATTAATGTGAAACAGTAGCAGCTGCGTGAATTTCTCCTTTTGTTCTGTTAGACCAGCTGTGTGAGACATTATTTATACATACCACTGCTGAAAAACACACCCCTACCTCAAAATTGCAGTTATACGTCTCAGTTTTAATGAAGGCACACAGCTGTTGCAGCTGCACTACATAACCCCCTTTTCCCCTGCCACCTTAAACTTTTCCTTCCAACCTGTAGAGGTCCAACAAATGAATATCTGCCTGCGTTTAGATGCTCATACAAAAGCAGATTCTAAATAGTAGCAGCGCTGATTCATTTGTGTGTTTGTGAGTATGTTTGGTTAATGTGCTTCATGCAGATACCACGAACAATCACCAATCATATCAGTCTGTTTGTTAATTTGTTTTCCTGGTTTTTATTATTGTGATTATTATTAAATGATAATTGGAATGTATGACTTATAATTAACTGTCGGAGGCAGCGTTACACCTTCTGTTTGTAAGAACATTTGACAGATTTATTCATTTAAACAAAAAAAATTGCATGTAGTTGTCCTGCTCACTTTTTCCGTGTCTTTGTTTCTGTTCCTGAAATCGACCGTGTTAACAGTGTCTCTATGAAATGTGCCAGCATTGCCTGCTACAGGTATGAAATCATTATTTAATCCCACGTTTTCCTGTTGCGCAATATGAGATATGCACTTTATTTATCTAAATACATCGATGTTTTTTGTGCAAGAAATGCAGCATTTTTGCAAGTCCTCAGTAGATCATTTTATACTGACAGTCACTTTTTTTCTTGCTACACAGAAGGAGCAGATGCTTTGGGACTTCAGGACATTACACTGACTTTAGCCTACATAGAGAGTGTCAAGGTTTGCTGTGTAGCAGGCAGGAGGAAGGTAGGACCCAAACGCAGGACTCGGAGACTGAACGATTAACTGAAGGTGGCAGCTTTATTGCTGGAAAACTCTTAATACAAAAGTAATACTCACAAAAACAAAACCTCAAATGAGAAACCTAAACTATACTGGAAACCAATAACTAATCACTAGAATACCTGGAAGCGGGGAACAGCGATCTCTAGGAGCACGGAAGGAAAACACACAGCAGGATGAGGGTACGACGCGACAAAGAGCAAAGGAAACACAGGGCTTAAATACACTGAGGGATAACGAGGGAAGTGAGAGCACACGGGAAGCACAGCTGACAAGAATAACCATAACGAGACAGGGGAAGAGCATGGAAGAGCAACATGAGGTACACTGACGGGAGACTATCAAAGTAAAACAGGAAG
>VVHJ01052575.1:0-23739 GCA_015107715.1 Tylochromis polylepis
TCCATCCACCAACGCCACGTTGCACCACAGACTGTCCAGGAGTTGGTGGATGCTTTAGTCCAGGTCTGGGAGGAGATCCCTCAGGAGACCATCCACCACCTCATCAGGAGCATGCCCAGGTGTTGTAGGGAGGTCATACAGGCATGTGGAGGCCACACACACTACTGAGCCTCATTTTGACTTGTTTTAAGGACATTACATCAAAGTTGGATCAGCCTGTAGTGTGTTTTTACACTTTAATTTTGAGTGTGACTCCAAATCCAGACCTCCATGGGTTGCTAAATTTGATTTCCATTGATAATTTTTGTGTGATTTTGTTGTCAGCACATTCAACTATGTAAAGAACAAAGTATTTAATAAGAATATTTCATTCATTCAGATCTGGGATGTCTTATTTTTGTGTTCCCCTTTTTGTGTGTATGTAATATATATATCTTAGTGTGTGTGTGTTATCTATCTATCTATCTATCTATCTATCTTAGTGTGTGTGAGATATATAGATATATATAATATATATATATATATATATATATACATGTTCACCAGAGAAAACCTGAGGTTTGGAAATTAGTAATAAAGCTGGGAACTTCAGTTTGTTCCCTGGGCTGTATTTCTTTTCAGGTGCAATGCTTCCTTTTGTTCACTTTAGCCCTAACTTACCAGGAATACCATATATTACAGCCTGTTACCATTATCAGCCACCTGCTCACTACAACTCACTGCAGCCTTCACTCTTCAGTTTCTTAACCCTTTCAGCTCGGTCAATAAAAGGGAAGCACCGGTCTCATGACCCACTCCCACTTCCCCTTTGTCTTTCTGCAATAGCTCTACTGTGTCAGTTCAAAGACTTTTCCAAGATATTGATGATGCTACCCTTCTACTGTCTCTGGTTTAAAGAAAAAACAGTAAGTTTAGAAACTGCCAACAAGAATGAACAAAATGTTAAAAGTATGGGTGATTTTTTAGTGTCATACAGTTAAGTCTGGACAGTTTTATTGTGTGTATCTGTAGCTGATGATTCAAATAAATCAACTGCTCCCCTTATACACAGTCACCTCATGCAAAGGCCTCCGGCAGTGGCTATCCCTACAGTCATGCTTTGATGCTGAGGATCTGACACTTTGTTCTATCTGTGCACCATCAGATGTCCAGAGCTGCAGGCCGAATGAGAAAAGCCTACCTGTCAGCCATGGCTCCAAACACCACCGATCCCACCAGCAGGCCAAACATATAGATAGATGATCCAATGTTGTTGAACACAGCTTTGCTGCACACCAGGTCCCACTGGTAGATGGGAAAAGTTAGTCCTCGTGCATTTGTTTATTTCTTATGTATTGGTGGATGGGTATGCAGGTGACATACACTCTATGGGCAAAGTATCAGGCTACATCGCGTAATCTTAAGCACCTCACTTTGTGAAAGAATGGGTCATTCTAAAGAACTCAATGAATTTAAGTGTAGTACTGTAGTAGGATGATATCAATGAAACAAGTCAGTTCCTGAAATTTCTTCCCCCTTTGATACTACGCAATAAAATGAAAGTGGTATTATTGCAACGTGGAAGCTTTTAGGAACCAAACCACAGCAACTCATCCACAAAGTGGCAGACCATATAATCTTACAGAGCAGGCCTGTCGAGTGTTGAGGTGCATATTGGGTAAAAGTTGCCAACACTCTGCTGACTCAGTTACTACAGGGCTCCAAACCGCTGCTAACATTAACATCAGCACAAAAGCTGTGCACTGGGAGCTTCACAGGATGGGTTTCCATGTTTATGCAGATCCTGTACCTGTATCTGGCCCAGTACTTATGTCTATGTAAAGTATTTTCAAAGTAAATTCACTTGTGTGTTTGGGCTGGTCTTTGCTGATATTGATATTATAGAGTATGGTATCAAACTGGTATTGGACAAAAACAAAGCACTGTCATAAAGTTCCAAGTGCAAATGGACCTAAGGAAAGGGTTAGCGTGGCATCAGGGTCAGGTGATTGACTGTAATCTCAAAGGAAACATGATTAAATCAGTCTATACTCGCCAAAAATGGCAGCTGACCAGATGTAGATGACCAGACACTGATGATTGTCAAAGTACAACATTATTTGTTTCTGTTCTGGGTCATTAAACGTATAACATAAAATAGTTCTTACACACAAACTGAACTTTCCAAAGTCCAAGAAGAACATCTGCGCGATGTTCAAGTGGAAACACTGTCCAGGATATGGTAGCAGTACAAAATGATGCCAGTCATTTCTGAACCACTTCATAGCTGAGACAAGGGGTCTAGACTGTTAGTTAGTAAAGCAAAGTATGTGGCACTACAGCACAATATTAAAGACACAAGAGCCTTTCTGCCAAGAGGATTCTTATGTAATATAATACAAACTCTTGTTGATTAATTTGTGCATGATTATATGGCTGGAGACCAACAGCAGCACGGGTGCAGTAGGGCGTGAGTGGGGGCCAGTTGCTATCTTTATGACTGCGTTGTTGTACCCACATTATAACCAGTTCAGTCCTTTATGGCCAGTTAAATATCTTTATAGATCTTGTATATAGTTGTTATATTTGTTGCAATTTCTCCTACCCACTTCGTCACATAACTCATAAGTCAGTGAGAGTTTTTAACTGTAAACAGATCTATAAAAGTCACTTTGCCAGAAACTTATTGCGGCTTCTACCTTGTGACAGAAATGTTCTTTCTTGCACTAAATGAACTGATATCATTCTCGAGGGTCACATTTTACATGTGTTTCACATATTATAGGCCAACAATGCAAATAAATAACTGTAATTTGACATCTTAATAATTTTTTTAAAAAGTGCTTCACTCATTTTCTGCTTATAAAACAGTTAATTTAAAAATCAGCGGCTAACAACAATGATTATATTTTAGCATTAAAAAAATATAATTTCAATTAAAGAACTTAAGCATACTTGGATTAAGCTTTGCAGAAACAAAAGGAAATGAGTCTGGTAATTACCAATATGGCTAATTTTGGCATAACGTTACACCAGGTGAAGGTCTAATAAATGTTTTAAGCACTGGTTGTTTTTTGTTAATGTTTTGGCTGCTGTAACACGAAAATTTCCCAACTTTGGGATAAAGTATACCACATCATAGCTTATAAACCAAACTGGCAGCAAATGTGAGTTTTGGATATGTCTTGTTATATATTAGTGAGATTAAAATCCTTACTCTGATACTTATAATAAGTATTTCATAGGTAATATAAGTAATAATAAGTATTAAATGATAGCCTACCGTCTAATATTTGACACATTTTTATCCCATTTTTCCATTTTCACCTCTTTTCCCAGCATGAAAGTGAATTCATTAATGACCAAAGTTGATCTTCAGCCCACACCAGACCAGATGGTCATGTTTCTGTACCTCGGTGACGATGGTGCTCTCAAAAGTCTCCTTGCTGTAGACCCATCCGTCACCGCACGGCACGCGCTCAGAGCCGTTGCCCAGCAGCACGACATCCTGGGAGAAGCAGGAGGAGTTGGAGAGGCTGAAGTTCAGGGTGGC
Organism: Tylochromis polylepis; assembly: GCA_015107715.1. NCBI lineage: Eukaryota > Metazoa > Chordata > Actinopteri > Cichliformes > Cichlidae > Tylochromis > Tylochromis polylepis. The sequence goes on from VVHJ01052575.1 coordinate 3,533, forward strand.
TGAATACAGGGACTGATTTCCCGCTGCTGGACTCGAGCCCTCGCTGCACTGATGAGGCGGCGTGGCTCCGGTGAAGATGCTCACCAGCATGTGGAAGGCGAGGAGGATCTGAGGTAGACATATCCATATGTAGAGAATTTTCTGGTATCTGCCAAAGCCTCCAATGGCAGAGAGGATCTGATCGAAATTCATTTCAAATGTAGGTCAAACTGGCTCCAATGGAGTAGATGAGCCGGGGAGATGGAGGCGGAAGATGGTTGTAAATACCGACCAGATGCTAAGGCGGTGTTTGCAGTGGTATGGAGACAAACAAGATAAATTCCCACGTGGTGCCGTCGTCAGTCCACGTGAAGTTGTTTAACAATTAATGAAACCAGCTGAAGAAAGTATAATCTCCCTGCAAACACACTCTCACCTCCTTGCGCGCAGCGAGTGCCTGCAGATGAGGCTTCACAGAGATCGATTAAAATGCTCCAAGATGAGACGCACGGACAAAGTTTTTCAGTCTGAAGCCAAGTAACAAGTGCATCAAATTAAATTACAAAATCCACATTTAGTCCTCCGTTGTAATTTTTTTGCAAAGGGAGTAAAATCGCGCATCCAACAAATCGCCAGTGTTGTTTTTCACTCCGTGCAAAATGTGCACGTTATGGCAGCGCGTGTGGTGTTACGTATCCGTTACTTATAGGGGAAGGGCCGTAGCATCGTTACAACATCTCATATGTAAAAAAAAAAACCTCAGTGTAACAATCACGGGCCACACCTGAGGCGCAGTGACTGTACAGATTACCGGTGTTCTTAAAGCTCTTCAACGTGGAAATCGTGTAAACCTCACGTGCTGCCGTTCACTGCGTGGACGCAGGTGTAGCACTCAGCAGTTACACAACCTTCAAATACAACATCTCTGCTCTCAATTTGCAACAAGCAGGTTGTGCGTTAACTACAGAGGCTCTCTGCTGCCACCTGTCTGTTGATGCGATGGTAGGCACAAAACTTCTGTCAGCGGAGGGGATGCAGGGGTTATCACAGCATTCACCTGAAAGTGCTTTATATAGATATGAAAGGTAAAGACCCTACAGTATTAGGGAGACAAGCAGGCGGTGGCGACGGTGGGGAGAAATAACGCCCTTTTAACAGGAAGAATCCTCAGAATCAGGATCAGGGAAGGGCAGAAAAACGAGGAGCACAGAGAGATCAGGACAAACAAATAAACAAAACAAAAAACCCCCCAAAAAACCCCAAACAAAACATAGTAAGATGAGAGAAAAGTTAGTGATTAGTGGCAGATGAACATCAGGATAGAAAAGAGGGCGGTGGAGGAGCAGGAGTCCAGAGTATATCATAACAGTTTGTGAATTTTCAGGGGCTCAAGTTGGGAAAAAAATTAAAATAAAAACATAAGATATCAGAAAACGAATCGGAAAGAAACGCCAAAATAAACCACTTAACACATGACTTATAGTAATGTAACTGTGGACACACTTCTTGCTTTGCAGTTGATAATGCTTTGCGTTTATAACCAGCACAGGTTACAGCGCATGCCTATATAATTTTTCGAAGGGGAATTTGTCCTCCTGTCATTTCTGCCCATTGCCGCACTGATATGATCACAGAAGTTATGCTTGGTGGGGACAAAAAGTGGAGGCGCTGGGGTGGCGTTCAGCCGCACCTCTGGTCTCAGAGCTACTCATTTGTACTGATGCAGCTGGCTTTCAGAACAGGATGAAAAATGGTTGAGAAAAAGTGAGGAGCTGAGTGGCTGTCTTTACTTAAGTTACCCCCTCTCTCACTTGTGCAGTTGGTCAAATAGAAAGAAAACACCGAGGATTGATGGGAACTGAAGTTCTGTTTCATCAACATTAATATTAAAAAAAAGCTTTGTTTTTGGGAGAAACGTGATTATCTGTCGTGACCTGTACATTTGTAACTTTGCACACAATGCGAGTTTTATTTTTAATCTACAATAATACACTTTTATATAATAATACTCTAAATGTCTCAACATTACAATAGTATGCATAACTAATTGCACTTTATATTCTGACCACACTTTACTCTTCTGTACATAGTGCTTCCTTTATTTTAGATTTATTTTATTTATTGGTGTGTAGGAAAACTCGCAAAGTAAGAATGTCATTGCTCACCGTGACCACTGTGTTCTGTGACAAATAAACTTCTTGATTAGAAATTAAAAATATTCCTTATAATGATTAGAGCAAACTAGCTTTACAAGCTTTTAAAGCAGTAAAGATCCTATAACTTAAAATTGCCCGCAAATGATCACCCCAACCTCTTCCTGTTAGGTGCCTGTGACGTCACTGATGCTTGGTCCAGAACGGGTTGGGTCTCTGGTTTGGGAGTCTTCTGGGTGGCAGCAGGGTGGGAAAAAAGTCAAGTCATATACAATTACCCAGGAAACAGTGCGAAATAAAACACCGCCTAACAATTAAAAGTATCAACGCGTTTACTAACATTTCACAATTAAATACATTAAATTATGAAAGTTTTCCACTAAAGCCGTAATAAATATTAAAATCATCAAGTGAAAATAGAAGTTAGTCTCAAGGTGATCATTGTGCACTTTCACTGTATTCTACAGGCGCCTGATAACAGCATACTTACTACGGTGCAACAAACGGATCCACGTTTTTTTTTTAAAGCTGTTAGGAAATAGGGATTTTATTTTGAAGGTCTCGGCCAGAAGTCCTATTATTCTAATACTGTGTGGTGTGACGGGGTGAGGGAGGCTGATCGCAGGAAAAGTGAGAGAACAGAGAGACAGAGGGAGATGGCTGAAGGGCTGGAGCAGTGGACCAGGTCAGGAGCGAGTCTGGAAAGCGGTCTAAGGTGACCTTGATCATCCAGAGGTGTCTGCGCTGTGGAACGACAGCCCAGACAGCGCAAATCCTCCATCAAGGCGCTCCAGCCCGGCCTGACCGCGGACTGTGTGGCAGACAACGTCTTCGGCTGCCCATCCCGGGAACATTTTCACGGTCTGAACATTTCCTAGCTGCAGGATTACTCAGCGTCACTCGAGTCCTCCCTGGATCACTGACAAGAGGAACCGTGCTTGGATCCATCACCGTGAGTGTCCGTGTAGGGGCTGATGCGCTGCTGTCACGATTAAATGCTTTTAATGGCGATGCCGTGCATCATAAGGTCAGCTGATCAGGTTCTGGTACTTACTGTCATACTTGTAGGGTGACACGATTTGCAAAACCCCAGATTCACATCCGTGACGGGTACTGATGTAGATGAAGCCACGCCCTCAGACAGGGCATTGTGTATGCCCCACGCGTGAATGAACCCTGGCCTATTTACTGCAGCACAATCAGCAGGAGCAGCTGTCAGCGTTCACTGCGGGACAGTTGTAATATCTGGGCCTGCAGGACATCCAATAAGCACCTCACGTTTATCCTCCTCAGCACTGGATTCCAGCTTTAATTCATTCAGTCTTGTCTGCTTTTATGCATGAATCATGTAGAGATATATAGAGAGATCATATTAATATTTTTCTTTTTTTTTTCTTTTTAGAGGATTTGTTTACAAGTTTAGGTGGTTGGAGGGGGGGTGGTGGCGGTGGTTGTAATGTGTTGTTTTAATCCCAAATCTGCATGTGCGTGTTGTCAGTTCAAATCTCTCACCCACAGATTATGTGGTGAGGTTTTTAGAAATAGAAAAATTCCCATAACATGCTGCTGTCACAGTGAGCAATGTGAGTTCAGCTTTTAGACTGCTGCAATGGGAAAGACGTTCCAAGGTTGCACTGCAGCTACAGTGATGACAGAGACCCGTGTTTGCCCGTGTGTCCCTTTATAGATGCACTTTCTGTACCGACATATCTGTCCTAAGCAGCTACAGAGGTAACCAACTATTCATGCAGCTGGCTCACACAAACACTCATGCATATGCACAGAGACTTTTATTGAGGCTCTATTTTTTTCAGAGCTGCAGCACCGGCTGTTTGATCTGACGCTCAGGTGAGTTTGTTTCATCTGGCTTGTGTGTGTTTTTAAAGCGTACCCTGCCATGCGTCTGCCTCGACATGCTGATCCCTGCAGGATGCGGACTGAGATATACAAGGTCACCATGAATGAGGACCGGTGTGTTTATTTCAGACAGTGATCCCAGTACAGTGGGTGACTGTGAAAGAGGCCGTCTAAGGTGACTGTGAGGTCAGTTGAAATAGGCTGAAGCTAAAAGGTTTGTCCTTTTAATTTAACGTTACTGGATCGATTAGGTAGAACACTCTTTCTTCTCTTCTTCGGTATAATGTCTTTATAAAGAGCTGCGTAGGGGACCACTTATGCTCTTTCCAGCTCCATATTTTATTTTTTATTTTTTGGAGTCTACTGGAGTAGATCTGCATGATTTACAGCTCAAAAGAGTATTTTATTATCTTACACAAGGCCTTTGCGCCATTTTTCTTCCTGTTGGCTGTCCCTCACAAACAGAAGGTTTAAAAAGCAGGTGGGTGGAGCTTCTGTGCTTCAAGCCAGAGCTGAGTGCCTGTGATGATCATATCAGAGATGTCCACTCTCACTGACACCAATCAGAGCTAGAAGTTGGGAAAAATGTTAGAAATGGAGAGGTCTGAAGCTCAGTCTTTTGACCCACAGAGATTACTTGCACATATCCTGAGCTCATAATTTGAAACTTTGGCCATGTTTCATATGGGCATCCACTACTGTACCAGTGTATATATGACAGGAAATAGAGCAAAGCATAAATGTTCCCCTCAAACCACCGTCTGTTGTCATTTAAGTCTCACAACTTATGAAACCTGGTGTCTGCAGAGGGTAGGCTGTGGTTTTATGGAGCTTGTTGGCAGGAAGCACTCTGCAGAGTCAGCAGCAGCACTTGTGGTAAAGAGTGTAGGGAAAGAGACACACTGATTGAAGTGGACTTTGGATCACAGCAGCAGAAAAAGTAAAGGTCTCTCTTTCTTCTCGCTTCTGTCCCCTGCAGGGGTCTGTGTCTGCTGTCTGTTGTTTGTCCCGTGTCCCTGTTACAACAGTGGAGCTCCAGCTCCATGGCCCCCGTCTCTCTCCACTAGTGAGAGGTGAGCCAAGCTGGCCTCCCCAGCCCCCTCCTTGTCCCAGGACCTGGAGTCAGAGTCTGAGCCCGACCGGCGGCACAACCACGAGGAGCAGTATGTGAGCGAGGGAGAGTACAACCAGCCAGAGACATGCCAGGCGCCTCCCGACTGCAGGGACGCCGAGACCATCACAGGTGCAGAAGAACTCAGATCATCAAAAAGTCCAAATATAGAAACAAAGGTTTGAGTATGCAGCTCAGCGTCTGGTATTGTCTGCTGAGAGTGCTGAAGTTAATATCCTAATAAATCTTTTTTAATAGTTTTATTAGTAAAATAATGCTTCTTCTTCTTCAAAAAAGCAATTTTATATATGCAATTCCAAACTTAGTTTTTCAAAATAAAAGTTACTTTTCCAGAATTCACACATAGATGTAGCCATACATCAAAGTAAAGTGATACCAGTGGGTGAAGCTAGTCTTTTACCATTCTGCACTTGCAGTCATAATTAAGTTAAAAATGCACAAGTGTTTGATTTTTTTTTTTGAAGTGTAGTATTACTTGTTTTTCCAAAATATTCCACATTAAAGGGGACCTGTTATGTTGAAATCCAGCTCCATATTTTCATTCCTGGATTCTATTAGAGTAGCTTTGCATGATTCACAGATCAAGACAATTGTATTTTGCTATTGGTGTAGCCCCTCAGTTTGTCCTCTGTCTGTAACAAGCTATTTTTCTGCCCTTCCCCCTACCTTTAAGCCAGCTTTCACCTGATTGGCTGCTCCTTGTAAACAGTAGCTTTGAACCCACAGGTATCCAGGGGCCAGAGCTGTGTGCCTGAGATGATGTCCACTCTCAGTGACATCATATAGAGCCAAGTACAGTAAAAGCTGTCTAAATCTGAGCATTTAGAGCAACCTCAAGCCTGCGAGCTTAGCTAAACGTGATTGTACATACAATGATCGCTTTATTTGAAACATTGGCTGTGTTTCAAACAGGTCCTCTTACAAAAAATATGAGTTTTGTGAAGTAATATCTAATTTTATTTTAGCAGCATATTTTTTGTCTCTGATTAAAGGTAAACCTGCCTTTCAAATGTTTGATCAGATTTAACATCGGCCATCACAAACCTGACTCGCTGTGGTCACACAGGGAATGAGTGGAGAAAAAATCCACCCATCTCATCCACCCTCATCCTCCCTCTCTCTTGCTCTCTCTCTCTGTCTCTCTAATGTTCAGATGTCTGTAACAGCACTGACCTGCCAGAGTTTGAGATCATCAGTCTTCTGGAGGAGCAGCTGCCGGTGTACCGCTTGCGGGCCGACACCGTCTACGGCTACGACCATGACGACTGGCTCCACACGCCCCTCGTCGCCCCCGAGGCCAGGCTCGACCTGACCACCGAGCAGATCGAAGAGACACTCAAATACTTCTGTAAGTCTGCCTGATCACACCGGTACTTTAAACGTTTCACACCGAGACAGACTGAAAGTAAGAAGGAAAAGCTGCTGAAGACAATGATAAAATAACTCTCTACTTAAAAGTTTAAAGTTGCAGGATTAAAACTGAAACGTTGTTTATCATTATAAAAACTGCAGAAGTGTTTCAGTGGAAAAACTTTAGAATACAAATAATTCTAATGGTAGCAAAAAGTAAAAATGGTAGTAGACATACGCTCAAATGGGGTCGACATTATAAAGAGAGACTTCGGTGTTCTTCTTGCCTTTATGGGTCTTTTATGAATTTCTTTGACTTCTTGCTCAAATTGAGCACAAAGTTAAGTCATAAAAGCATTTGGATATGAGCCTTTTATTATTATTGGCCCTGAAACAGGAATGCATCTTCCTTTATTCTGGATAATTGCTGTGCCCCCAGTATGTCATATCAGCACTCTGCTTAATACGCTGCTTTATGAGTAACGAGAAGAGGTTTATGGAGTAAGGACAGAGGCTTTCTCACATTAAAGATTAATGTGCAGTATTAAACAATATTAACTCTTACTGTCATCGCATTACATTGTGCTTTGAATCTTTGATGGCATTTGTTTATAAAGTATAACCGAGCCACGAAGCCAGCCTACTCCGAGTGCCAGTCCCAAGCCTGGATAAATGTGACGGCTGCGTCAGGAAGAGCATCCGGGATAAAATCTGTGCAAAATCAAACATGCAGATCATCAAGATGCAGGTGAAGGAGGACATGCAGCTGGTGGGCATGACACAAGAAGATGTCAGTGACAGAGTGGAGATCAGATACGTTTGAATAGAGTGATCTTCAATAAGATATTAATTTTAGATTTGGATTGTTTGTTTTCTATTCTAATCTAGTCTTTGTCCTGTATTGATAAAGCTGGTATTTCAGCTTCTATCCACATGGTTGTTTCTAATAACCCAGTATGAGAAAGTGGACAAAATGAAAATACAGTGTGTAAAATGTAAATAAAGACAGAATGCACTGATTTGCAAATCTCATAAATTTAAGTTAAGTTTAATTTTAAACGTTTCATTTTTTTCTGCTATCTGTGTTCTCTTGTGAATAAAATATGGGTTTATGAGATTTGGAAATCATTGCATTATCTTTGTATTCATATTTTTACACAGAATCCCAATACTTTGGGAATTGGGGTTGGGAAATCTCTCCTATGGCTTTTGCAAATGACTTTTTCCCTTGACCTGTGTGGAAAACTTGCATGATGGAAAGATGTGAAGAAGAATTTAGGAGGTCTCATGAAAAGAGGAAGACTCTGACTCCACTCTAGGCTTACTGAGGCGTTAGCTCCTGTTGGGTGTGCGATGTTGTCTGAAACATTGTTTAATCTTCTTCTTCATTTATTTTGTGCGTATCTGAGATTGATTGGAAAAGTTTTAATTTCTAAGAGTGATTTTTTACAGTTTAGATGGAATCATCGCTAATCTTTTGTCAGATAAAAGATCATTTCAGCTTTGACATCTTAGCATACAGCTAAGGTGTTTAATTGCTGAGGAACTGACTGTGTGGATTCAGGAGGAAGTTTGATTACAGGTTCCCAGTCTGTTGTGTTAGCAGCATGATCGGCGGTAAGGAATGAGTCAGAAGACAGAGGAAGTGAGGTAATGAAAGAAAGGTGAAAATGAGAGGAGTTAAGTGGGAGTCACTTCTATTGGCTCTGTTCTGCATAATGCATCCCCTCCTGCCCAATCATAACGCAACTTCCACTTCACCTCCGCAGCTGTGGAGCCAAAACGGATGCACACACGCTCTCTCTCCTCTCTCCGCCTACCTCATTCTTGCTCCACCAACACAGGGACGTCCATGTGGGTGGAGGGTAATATAGTCTGTAAGCTTGTGATACAGTAGCTGAACAGTGGCATGAGAGAGGCAGAAAGTGAATGGATCGGTGTTTTGGACCAGTGGTCGATTATCATCAAGTCAAGTGGAGGATATGGACAGCAAGAGCATGATAGGGAGATTACAAAGGGATGAATGTGGCTTGGAGGACTGCTCAATGTTAAGATGCGATCAAATGATTGGGATATTTGTTTCTTTTTAGTACTCTCATTTTTGTTGAAGGTTGTTGTTATTCCTGCTTCCTGACTGCAGTGGATTACAGGTTGCAGTCTCATCATTTCAGAGCTCCAGTAATGCAGAAAAGCTGTATTATTTCTGGCTGATAGTTTTTGCTCGGTGTTTGTTTCTTAGTTAGTTCTCCTCACTAAGATGAAGCATGTCTCCTGTCAAATTTCCATTGTTCTCTGTTGTACCCGTGTAAACCAGCATGGATCACTGTTTCAGCGCCATCACCTAAATTTACTTTCACAAATGGGACATTTTCATGTTGGTTAGAGTACCAACAGGATTAAAGAGGCTTACCATAATGGATTCAATAACTTTGTGCAGCACGTTATCGATTCAAGCTCTGAAGTCAATAATTGCTGCCACCCCCGCGGCAGCAGAGCCGCACACTGTGCGCCATGGAACACGACCCTTTCCCCTTTAACGCCTGCTCGTGCATATACAAACAGCGGTGATGGAAGTGTTGCATGCTATACATGGCACGTCCACCCCCTCTGAGGGTGTAAAAAGTCAGTGTGTTACATAATGGGGCTGTTTTTGCATGCAGTCGCACATGTTCACAGATCACAACTCAAGTTATGGGATGACCAGAAGGTCGTTTGCCGTTTTGACACTCGGGTTTTCTTTTATTTATTCTTTCCACAGTGCTATGTGCAGACAGAGTGGGTCAGATGACGAAGACCTACAATGACATTGATGCTGTCACACGTTTGTTGGAAGAGGTGAGGTGGTCTACTTTTGCCAGTTCTTTGAGGGAAAATCGAAGCTTTTTTTTTTTCTTAATCAGACCAAATCATAATGAGATGTTCCTCTCCTCTGTTTGCTTCTCCTACATTGCAACCAACAGAAAGAGAGAGATCTGGAGCTGGCTGCAAAGATTGGCCAGTCGCTCCTTAAGAAGAACCGGACTCTCACAGAGCAGAACGAGTATTTGGAGGAACAAGTGGGACAAATCACAGAGGAGGTATGCCTCACAGAAAGTTAGACCAAGAAAAAAACAATGTTTTGGTGCCACAGGTGTTGAACAGTACCTGTCCTCCTGCAGGTGGCCCAGCTGCACCATGAGCTGAACCTGAAGGATGAGCTGCTGCAGTTTTACACTAATGCAGCTGAAGAGATCGAGGATGAATCCAGCAGCTCCCCAACGTTAGTTTCCTTTCTTAATGTCGCTCCTAAAGTGTGTGAATACTATTGTTTACCATTTCACAGGTGTAAAAATATAACCTCACATGTACAGACAAATGACACGCTGGCTGTAAGTTTCATGTTAAACTTTGTGTTTGTCTCCTGAAGGGGTAAGAAAAGCAAAGTGGAAACAGCTTCAGGAGGCTTTGTGAGCGACACGCTCCAGAAGAAACTCAAAGAGTTGGAAGAGGAGAACCTGTCACTCCGCTCAGAGGTATCACACACAATAATGAGAGCAACACGGGAGGTGAGGTACCGAAACGGCTCAGAGTATTTTGTGTAATTGTGGACGTCTACTTGTAGGCTAACCATCTAAAGTCAGAGACCGAAACTTATGAAGAAAAGGAGCAGCAGCTCGTGAACGACTGTGTCAAAGAGCTCAGTGAGTTTTATCTTGCCACCAATTTCTTTTTTGGAGTTTCTGTGTGTGAAATTATCTTTATTTTCTTCACACAACTCCCTCCCCCCCTTTTTTCTCCTAAAAAAAACAAACCAAAAAAAGAGTTTGCATGCTGTGTAAAATTTGAATAAAAACAAATTGCAATGACTCTAGACAGTATAAAATATGGCTGTAGCTTCCAGGGCAGAAAATTGAAGACAGAGTGGAAGTGCCTTAAACCTGGATTCTGCCTGAAGGTCACTGGATGGCAATAGTTGTGGTTGCAAAAAGACTTCCTGTCTTATACGTAACTGTCCCAGAAGTCTACGAGAAAATGGCTTTATGACTTGACCTCTTTAAACACTTTCCTGCTGAGTCTGACTCAATTTGGATCATACTGGATAAAAAATTAAGTCTGTGAAGGATTATCTTTGGTAAGAAGCTCCAAGTTCAGTGGCTGATCTTGTTCACATCTTGTCAAGTAGTTAGTAGTAGCTCGAGTTTGTTGTTTCATAGTGAGACCTTCTCTTCTTCATCACGTCTGCGACTTTGCAATCAAGTAACAGCAAAAATCCATCGTCAAAACAGTACTTCAGAAATCACTGAGTGACGTCATGGTAGCTACATCCACCTTTTATACTGTCTATGGCAATGATGCAACTCATTTAAAATCATATCTTGTTACAACTTAATCTAATTTTTAATTGGATTTTATCAGCATTTTTGAAGAGAAGACAACAGACTGAAAAATATATAGTGAAAACAATTTTTTGTGGAAGATGGTTGCCACTCCCTGAGCCTGGCTGGAGGTTTTTTCCTGTTAAAAGGGAGTTTTTCATTCCCACTGTCACAAAGTGGTTGGTTACAAGTGTATGACAGCTTGTTTGTAGCACTGGGAAAAAACATGCCTTCTGTAACTCGAAATTTAGAGACAATAACTTCAAATTTCAAGTAATGGGTGGCAGTTTTATTTTTTCAGTGGTGGAAACAAGCTTCCATACATGGAGGACCATTTGATTGTTGAGGTAGTCTCTCTAACACTGTAGGGTCTCTATTGTGCAATGTAAAGCACCTTGAGGTGACTGTTGCTGTGAATATATATAAATTGTACCACATGTCCCTGTTTTTGAATTTAATGGTAGCAAAGTCAAAATGACCATCTTTTTTTTTTTTTTTAAACTTACTAAAATTAAATTTTTTAATTTTTTATTTCTTTGCACTTTAAATATGAATTTGAAGTGTTCTGATTTTATTTGTATTTTATGTGCAGCACAGAACAATGTTTTCGCTCTATACATTTTGCTCTCATTTTTCTTTGTTCTCTTCTTGAACTTCCTGTCAAACTTTAAGGGCTGTCCAGTCTTCAGATTTCTGCCATAGCGGAGGAACTGGCCCGTAAGACTGAAGACGCATCACGACAGCAAGAAGAGATCACACACCTCCTCTCTCAGATAGTAGATCTGCAAAAGAAAGCCAAGTCTGTGAGTATATAAGCACACAGGTATATACTTTTACTGGTTGTGTTTATACTGGTCTTGTCCTGTTTAGCTGTTTGTTCAGACAAAGCTGCATTTGTGTGTCTAGTATGCAGTGGAAAATGAGGAGCTCTCTCAACACCTGATTGCAGCTAAAGATGCCCAAAGGCAGCTCACAACAGAGGTAACTTCTCTTTGTTTGCCAAGCTTGTCCCCAATCACAGTTTGTTCCCTAAATACTGTGAGTGTAAGTTTAATTGCTGTGTTTACAATACAACAGCTCCAGGAGTTAGAAGAGAAGTACTCAGAGTGCATTGAGATGTTGCACGAAGCTCAGGAGGAGCTGAAGAACCTGAGAAACAGAAACTACCCTGCAGGAACCCCACGCCGCTACCACCCGCTGGGACTGTACCCGATGGTGAGTTACTGCAAAAGTGTGTGTGGCTCTCTCTGCTTGTGTGCATCGTCTTCTCCTCTTAAAAAAAAGTTTGTGTTGCAGGACTCTCTGGCAGCTGAGATTGAGGGAACGATGAGGAAGGAGCTGAGTCTTGATGACCCAGAATGTGAAGAACAGAAGTATGTATTAATGTATGCATACTAGATGACAATTCCCAAACATGGGAACAGGTTTAAGAATTGTTTGAGCAGAAGAGTTATCAATAAATAATGGACAGGCAGTAGAAATAGACAGTCAAAATAAATATACTACGATTAAAAGTAAATACATAAGTAACTGTCAGAAAGTGAAAACATAGCCAGCATAGCTCACTAAAACGCTTTAAAAAACTTTTTCTAAAAGTATGCATAAGCATAGTAACTAGTAAAAGTTATGAATACAGTTTATAAAAGAGGTATGTAACCACCGTGACCTCACCTACTGATTTTATACTTTTGGACATTTTTAGCTTTAGCATTAGTGCTTTGGCCACTGTCATGTTGGTTTTAGAAACCTGATGTGACCATGTTTGGATGAACAGGTAGAGTACAAAATTATCAGCTAAACTGCACAAAAACCGAGAGCTACTTCTTGGACTCCACAGCTTTCCGGAGATTTCTGGTCATAATTCACAGCCACTGAGTCGACCATCAACTATCAAAGTCAAAGTATTCTAGAGTCAAATGTGAGGCCATCTGTCTGACAACTAAATCTTGGCTGAGAGCGGGTCATGCAACGTGACAATGATCCCAAGCACAGCAGCAACTCTTCAAAAGCATGAAAAAGAAAAGAATCGAGGTGTCGTAATGATCCAGTCAAAGTCCAGACGTCAACTCTACCGAAATGATGTTGCAAGACCTTAAGAGACCTGTGCACAAACGAATGCCTGCAAACCTCAATAAACTAAAGCAAAGTTGTAAAGAAGAGTGGACTAAAATATCCCCACAACAATGTGAGAGATGGCTAAAGTCATACAGAAAACAATCACTTCAGGTTATTGCTGATGGTTCTATAAGCTACATGGGGTGTTAGTTTTTCACAGAACTCTATAGTGTCACATGAAGACGTTCTTTTTCGCACGACTGTGATGGATGGTATTTTTCACTCTGATTGTAAGTCACTTTAAACACTCGACTTAAAGTTGGGATTAGTTTAATGTTAAGAGTTCAAATAAACGTATTCAAGTTAATCTTGGTGAAGGGTTCTTGAGTCCATCTTTGGGAGTACATGAGGTAAAAAGGTTTGTGAACCACTGTTGAAGAGCATCAGTATAACACTCCTGTGTTTGGCTGTGTGCAGGATCCATCGGAAACGTGTATTTGAGACAGTCAAAAATGTTAACCAGACAGTTCGTCAGCGTTCTCTGACTCCAACCAACGCCAACATCCCGGGCTCTAACCAGTCCCTGTCAGCTCGAACATCACCCCAATCGAGTGCTCTCTCCACACCCCACTCCAGCATATATGGAGGTGACCTTAGTGGAGAAAGTGTAGCCCTTGATAACCGAACGCAGAGCATCCTAATGGAGACAGCATCCAATCAGGACAGGTAAGACAATCAGGGAAGCTGGTAAGACCAAGAAAAGCTGTTGTCATCTGCATGAATCAAACTCAAATTTCTCAAGAATTATTTTATTTTTAAAAATTTGATTGATTTTTGTTTCAACCCTGCTTTGTCAACAGCACAGAGGGCCAGGAGAAGAAGGCAAGCGGGGCAGAGGACCTGCGGCTTGCTCTGCGTCGCCTGTCTTTGCGCCGGCAAAACAATTTGAGCGAAAGGCGCTTCTTTGAAGAGGAGCGAGAGCGACGGCGGGGAGGACACCCTGGACTCCATGATGCCCTCAGCCAGGAAAGTCTCTTAACCCCATCCGAAAGCATCATGTCCCTTGGAAACCTCCACCTCTGGGCCTCGCGAGGGCCTTACCTCCCTGACAAGCTTCAGATCGTCAAACCACTCGAAGGTGAGGTAGAAAGTGAGCATGGAACGAACGGCAAGGCGGGGAGGAACCTGGAAGGAGAGAGGCACAGAGGGGCCGGGGGAAAAAAAGGGAGCAGGCAGGGCTGGGGAACAGAGGGGGAGAGGAGGCAAGATGGCAGTCAAGAGGAAAGGGAGAGAGTGTGGGGATGGACGAGGAAGACCGGAGCTGGAATAGAGAGGGAGAGGGGAAGGAGGTGGGCTAGAGACCGAGCCGGCAGCAAGAAGATGAGAAGTGTGCAAGAGAGGACAGAGAGGCCCCTGTCTCTGATGCTCTTCAACTCTTTCTGGTCTCTGATGCATCATCACAAGTCTGGCAGCTTTGCATCTCCACACAGCTATTACAAAGAAACCCAGCCCAGAGGGTGGCTTTAAGCACTTCACGGAGGAAGTAAGACTATCCAAATCACTGGCTGCTGCTCATGAACTGATCCGGGGCTAAAAGGGAAACAGGCTGACCTTAGGATCTACACCGTGTGATAGAGTCACAGTAGTATTCAGTCAGCAGTGTACACTTTAAGAGCTGGTGTCTTTATATTTAACCTTAAAGAAGATTATGCTAATTTCCAGATCAGTGCCAAATATTTATTACTGGACTCTGTGCTAGATTAGTTTTATATAATTCACAGTTCAAACTAACCTTATTTATCTTTACTGAACCTTGGTACGTTTGTCAGAAAAGAACTGTCGTGGCTTCCTGCCTATTCTTTTTAAGGCACATGTCTTCTGATTGGTTGTCCCTCACAAACAGAAGGTTCAAAACTGTTGACAAAGTTGACAAAATTAGGGAAATCTGCTCTCACTGGCCATTAAGAGAAGTTTGAATCGTGAGCTTCAGGGATTATTTTCACACCTATGATGAAGTCTTTATATGAAACTTTGGCCATGTTTATTATGAGCGTCCACCACTGTAATGGTATACTCTGTATGCAACAGAAAATAAGGCAAAGCAGAACAGAGTCCACTCAAAACAGGGTCCTTTGGCCTATACTGCCCTCTGCTGGTAATTGTTTATACTTTAGTGAAACTGTATCTACCCCCTTGAGCTTACAAACACCCAGATGGCATACAGAAGCCCTGCTGTTGTGGATTTGTTTATATGTATTATTATATATTTATAGACATTGTTCTTTCCACATGATTCATCATTATTCATTCATAACTTTCTGTTTTTTGAGCTTTTTCATTTTTTCACTGCTCACTCTGTCACTTCTTTGCTGTCGCTGTTATTTTTCTGTCATTAATCCATGTGGCTGGCTTAATAAAAAGTTTCTCATTCTGCTTTGCTCCTCCATTTCATTTCCTTTTCATATCATTCCTCTGATAGTCATAGCTTTTTTAATAGTCACCTTTCTTTGCCACTCTCTTCACTTATATTATTATCTTCATCTTCACTTTTTCATTGAATGGATGAGGTCTTTAGAAAGGGATTTAAAATCTTTTTTGTTCTTAATTGCATGAATTACTAGCTGACACTCTGAGATATGTGTGTGCACAATATCTGTTTTGTTGCTTGTCCATTTGATCCTGAACTACTGTTACTTCTAGTTACTTCTCAGTTGCATATAATTGTTAAAACCTACGTAATGTAGGAAGGCCTTTTAAAATGCTAACAAGTATTTTCAGGAGATTGACGTATAAAACATCCGCTGAAGGTAAAGCAACCAGTTGAAATGGTTTCATAGTCCTCTAAATGGTTTTTTTTGTCTGTGTTTGGAGATGGTGCAGGTGGAGTTAAGTACATTAAGTTAAATCCACTTCTCTCCACCAGGATCTGCCACTCTGCATCACTGGCAGCAGTTAGCCCAGCCTCACCTGGGTGTGATCTTGGATGCCAGACCAGGAGTTGTGCCAAAGGGCTACAGACCACTGGAACTAGAGCTGGAGCAGGTCTGTGCATGAAGTTTCTTTGCGTATATCTGCTGTGTTCACGCTAAACAATCTCTATTGATTACATGTACAGCTGTATTGGTTTAAACTTAGGCCCATCCTCTTGTAACAAGAATCAAACCTTATCACCTGTAAAGCATCCTTCTCTCTTTCCTGCATGACTCTTTGTTTGTGTTAAGGTGTACCCATGGGGCGGTTTTGAGGAGGATGAACCAGGAGAGCAATACTTCCAAAATCTTCCCACTTCCTCAGCTTCTGCCTCATCGGCATTGCCCCCCACTTCCAGTACAGGTGACGCCAACCTCGTACAGCCTCCAATCACCCTGGCTCCACCTTCTCCGCCCTCACCATCAGCTTCACCACACCTCAGCAACACCGATGCCCTGGGTGAGGACATACAGTAAATTCACATGGACTGTAAATACATTATACTGCCAAAAGTATTCACTCAGCCACTGGGTCAACATCATAGTAAACATTATGGATTAAGAATGGATTTCACTCAAGTTCATATGTGTGTGAAGGCAGATGAGCAAATACTTCCGGCAATATAGTGCATGAATACTTTCACATAGTTTAACATGTATAAAAGGCTATATTGTGGTGACTGAAAGTGACGGGCTGTGTGTGTTTGACTTCCAGCTGCATACTACCCAGGTAAATGCATGGCCCACACCAGCTCTACTTACACCTTTACAACCTGTCGGATCCTCCATCCAACTGATGAGCAGACGCGGGTTACGCCAAGGTGAGCGGCATCATTAAGTCTGTGCTGCATGATCAGAGTCAACAATTTGTTGTTATTTGAGCCACCAAAAGTCACACATAGTGTTAGTTCAGGCAGGCAATGAGAGGAAACAGTTCTCACAATGGGCACACTCTTTAAGCTCCTTTAGCCTGCCTATACCTCCTGCACATCTGCATGCTGCTTTGTAACCCACCTCCTCCCCAGCATAACCTTTTAATGCTACTCTACTCAGAGCTGGGGGCTTGCTGCTGCTGTCCAGAGCTATGGACATCGTTGCAGATGGAAATAACCTTTTTTCTGTATAGAGTGACCCTGATTAAATTAAGATATGACTGACTCTTGCAGAGTTTAGCTTTTCTCCTAAAAACAACCTTATAAGGACACTTATAATGAAACTCTGTCTCTCTTCCACTGTCTTTCTCCCATTGGTTGCTCACGGGGGTCGTCTGAATGTTTGGGTTTTCTCTGATTTCTTTGTGTTATTGTAGGGCCTTTACCTTACAATATAATGTGCCTTAAAGCAACTGTTGTTGTGATTTCAGTAAATAAAACTGAATTGAAACATTTCATTTTTATAAAAATTAGTAGATTTTTTTTCTTTGAGAAGCGCACCCTTTTAGAAAGTTAAAACTGCACTTAATGCCATTTCATGCACTATAGTGACAATAAAAATTAAGGGGAAAAAATTTATGCAGTTTTAGAAAAAAAAAGTAATTTAATTATGCTGTTCAAGTACGTCATGCTTCTAGAAGCCGAAAGAGTGCTAAATGTGCACTCAGTCTGAATTTGATTGGATGTCACAGGATGGGTCTAGGCAGGAACACTTAGTCAGTTTTCTGATAGACAGTGGGAAGGTGCTGAATAATACATGCAGCTGCTTATATTTTGAACACCCGCTGTAGTTCTGGTTTTAATGATGAGGCCACCTGAAAGTGTGGTCTCTTTTTTTTTTTTTTAACCTAGCTGAAATGCTCTCACTTGTTCCAGTTTAAACCCAGTGCCTGCATCGTCCTCCTGTGTGATGACCAGCACTCTCCTGGGTACTCCTGCTGCTACTCCCTGCACGTCCCGCAGGCTCAGTCTCAGGCCCTCTGAATCCTCAACTAACCTCAGGCAAGGAACTGCATATTCTGACATTTTCCTTGTTATTTAAAAGAAAAAGTAAAATCAAAAGTTTCTTTTAGCTAATTTCATATTCTGTATCATTTCATATGTAATTGAGTGGATATAAAAAGTAAGTTTGCATTGATCTACATGAGACGACAGACTTGTGGTATTATAATAATTAATGGCTTCCCTTTCTTCATCTGAGGAGAAACTCTATTGAGCTGAATGCTTCCTTTGGTTGGCAGGTGTAGTTCCTTGGGTATAGCTGGCTATTTATTCAGATAAATAATCAGCAATACAGGCTGGAGAAAAACTATATACCTTTGAGTTTGGTGCGAAGTGTTCCTTTAAGAAAGGAGATTATGTGTGTATTTTGTCTCATGTCTGTGCAGAGATGCAACACGCACCACCAGCACCTCCCTGGGGTTGGTACGTCTTCTCCAGGAGAGAGGAATCTCAGCAGCTGTGTATCACCAGAGCCAGGGCCTGGAGCAGGGTCAGGCCAGCGGAGGAGTCCTATTAAGCACCTCCATTGCCCCCAACCGAACACCCAATCCCGATCCTCTGCGGCCCTCGACCCCTCCAAACTCTCCCATAAGACAGGGAGCTTCAGCTGTGCCAAACTCCACCGGCTTTGACTTCAAGAGTCCTTCTTATGAGAACTTCCTGGCTTCCAAACCAGCCCGTTCCATTCTAAAGGAGGTGACAGGGGGGATGAGAGGCAGGCAGAGAGGGAGGGACTGCGAAAGCCAAACAGACGTTAGTGTGGCCGTCCACAATCTGAACCTGGTAGACAAGGTGAAGCGGCTGGGTGTGGCTGGAGCTCCCGGAAGCAGAGCAATGAGCCCTGGTCCCATGCTAGGGCCTCTGGGTGGATTGCGTAGATCTGGCTCCCCTTTTGGACCCGATGGAATGAGGAGGAACCGGAGTTATCCAGGCATGGTTGGAGCCAGTATGGCCATGAAAGCCCCAGGACCCCAGGAGTAGTCTGGATAGCTGCTAGCCAACAGGGTAGATGAGTAGGAGCCCAGCAGGGCCAAGGACTGGCTGTTGATCAGTCACCTGGAGCCCATAATAATGTTCACACTGTACAACAGTAACATGGCACTACTGACCTATTTCTAATCACAGCTACAGTTTTACACAAACACTACAGCTCTGTAGTGCTTTACAGTGGTGATTCACACTTAAACGAAAAGAAAAATAACTTAAAGGGTTAGTTCACCCAAACTACACAGAAACATCTTCTGACACAACTCTGCTGGTATATACTGTCTGTGCTGTAATTTTGCTTTCGTGTGCCCAGATTTTGAGATATTGCTAAAATGACTGAACAGATTGGAGGCTCCTCCAAGAAAGCACTGAACAGTGACATTTAAAGACTTTCAGTTATTAAATTTAATTATTAAATTAAATTAAACAGTGATGACAAAGCTCACATTCTTTCTAGCTTTAACAAGTCTGAATTTAATTTTTTGCCAGAATTCTTGCAAAATTGAAAACAAGCGCACCCACCTCAGCTGCATTAATTTTCATTTTTATAAAAATGAAAAAATGTTTTTCTTCGAGAAGTGCGCCCTTTTAGTACACTGTAATGATGTAAAAATTAAGGGAAAAAGGCTAATGGAGTTTTAGAAAAAAAAGTCATTTAATTATGCTGTTCGGGTACGTAATGCATCTAAAAGCCAAAAGAGTGCTAAATGTGAATTTGATTGGATGTCATAGGATGGGTCTAGGCAGGAACACTTAGTCAGTTTTCTGATAGACAGTGGGAAGGTGCTGAATAATACATGCAGCTGATTATATTTTGAACACCTGCTGTAGTTCTGGTTTTAATGATGAGACCACCTAAAAGTGTGATTTTTTAAATTTTTTTTTAAATGACAAAGCTCACCTTCTTTTGAGCTGTAACAGGTCTGAATTAAAATTTTTGCCAGAATTCCTGCAAAACTGAAAACAAGCAATATGTCTGTGAAGGTTCTCATTCATCCAGGTCATGGTAGTCTAAGGAGCTTGGAAAGAAAAGCGTCTGGACTTCTCTAAGTTTCTTGAAGACGTTTCACCTCTCATCCGAGAAGCTTCTTCAGTTCTAAGAGCAAATGGTGGAGAGTCCCAGACTTAAAGCCTTATGGGAGTGTCTCCCAAGAGGGTCATGGACCCCCTGTTGATCCTCTACCTAATCACACGAGCCCAGGTGTGAAAACGGGTGTGGGTCTCAATCAGCCAAGGTTTCGGGTGAACCCACTGTGAAACCCATCCCCACCCTATCATGTGATTACCTGAGGTCAAACGGCCCAGGATGTGAGTGGGTGTTAAGGCGTCTGGGAAGGGATCTCAAAACTGGATTATAGATAGCAGACAGTTGGTGTCGTAAACCACCTCCTCTGTTTAAAGATGGTCGTTCACAGTGGACATAGATGGCTTCTTTC
>VVHJ01052576.1:0-16541 GCA_015107715.1 Tylochromis polylepis
CACACACACACACACACACACACACACACACACACACACACACACACACACACACACAGGCACACACCCAGTCCAACACATACACATGCGCAACATGCGTTCCTATATTGTTTACAAATCCCCCCGAGATTAAACTTGCAGCAGAACAATATCTGAACGCTCTGAAGACAAACACGGGTCCTCAGGGTCTGATTGTTAGAACAGGAGTTCTTCCATTGTACATTCTGCTCTTGTCTCTGGCTTCGCACTGACCGCAACTCTGTTCCCTGATTCTGAGAGAAGCTCTACATCTCTCCATGCTCTGCAGAATCTGATAATGATGCATCCAGCCAAGGTACTGTAACACAAATATCTCACTGACATGCCCTTGCCTAAACCGATGGGAAAAAGCCAAGAGTTACAGTGAAACACTGCTCTTATAAGCTAATGTAAAAAGGGCCCATAAACAATGAGACCGTTCTCACTCCCGAGGCGTAACATAGCGACGTTTTGTCACGTCCCAAGGCGTCACATGTTACGCGAAAGGTAACCGTCCGCGTCCCTATGATACGCTCCGGATTGTGGATGGAATCCATGAGCATGACGCTCCCAGCGGTAACACACAATCCAGCCATGTATTCCAGCCCTAACCCTAACCTTACCCCTAACCCTAACCACAACCTTAATCCTGATGTTAACCACAACCTTAATCGTGTCAGATAGTGTTTTCCAAAGCGATTCATGATGAGAAAGTAAAGAAAAATTTTAAAATGTATATATGTAGATTGATTCCAAACAGTTCTCATGTTTTCAAACGCGTGACATAGAGACGTGTTGGGTGGCCGAAAGCGTAACATACTGACGACTTGTCAAAAGCGTCGGTATGTTACGTTTTGGGATGAGAACGTGTTGAAACAACGTATATTTTTTTGCAAGTGTTAGTAACAATTAATGTAAATATGGCTACCGCACAGCTTCCAATGAACTGTTACATTAGTTATCTTGAGAAGAGCACAGCATGAGGGGCCGTGGGTTTGTGATTTTCCATTCAGTGATTGAGATTGCTGTATTAAGTGGGTATTAAGTAATTACAGACTTGTGTTCGCAGGTATTTTATAGGTTTCAATATGACTCAGACCATTAGACCCGAAGACAAAATGCACAAAGGGCCCCTATACCACATATACCCCTCACCCACCCACCCCCAGTCTCCAAGTCAAACAATAATAATTTGGGAAGCTGCCACATCCTTTGACAGATTACGGTTATCAGTTATACAGTTATTAGCGCAACAGGTAGTTTTTGTATTTGTTATACTGTGTCTGAAGGCCTGAAGGCAGCCTTTTCAGATCAGCACATTAACTAGATTAGTTCAGTGAAATAAAGCTGTTGACATAAAACTAAGCTCCTAACTACTTCACCACAGCTACAAGGTAGCTCAACCCAGATCCAGACTCTTCTCATAAAAACAGACTATATAACACATCAGTATTAGGGGTGCACAGTTATGATATGATGGCATGCAAAGAGAAGAGGCTAGCAGCTGGTGATGTGAGATCTGAGCATTGCTTGAATGGTCCATATGACAGGAACAGTAAACAGTGGATGGAAATTACTGACATGGTTACATGGGGGTGTAAAGGAGCGCTTTAAGCAGCTGGTTAAAAAACTTGACCTGAAATCCAACATCTCAAGCAGGGAATAGTTTTCAGTTTCAGTTTTATTATGTGACAATATTGTGCTGACACGTTACAACGTGAAGTTACTTTAGTTATTGTTATTGTTCACGTGTTAAGCAGTTATGTTATATCTTTGCTTAAAATTTCCAGGGAATGCACAACCTTGGCTATTTTTGTGCTTGCATTTGACTTATGCTGCATCATTGCTATTGCACTATAATGCTGCTGCTGCTGGTACTTTGCAGTAATGCACTCATACTGTGTATTAGGTAGTTTTTCATCAAAGCTGCAGTCACAGATGAAATATTCAGTACTTCACAAATATCATTATTGCGAATTTTTGAGAAATATGATGATATCATTTTGAGGTTATATCGCCCACCTCTACCATCCAGACACTGTTAGAGCTGCAGTGCTCTAGCTAAACTTGGATTTCTTCCTGGAAGTGCAGGTTTGACCAGTTGCATTTGTGATGTTGACTGGATCGCCTCCAATGTGTCAAGCAATAACCCCAGAAATTGTATTTCATCTTTAGGAAAAGGAGGAAGCTGGAGGGAGCCACATCATATTAGCAGGGTAGGTGAATTCTGAAGGTGAATACTTTGAAGGTGATGGAGGAGGAAAATTTAAATCTTGTTTTGGGTTTTTTTTGTAATGGAAACGCTTTGCACTCACACCGTGTACTGTTGAAGCAGACAAAAAAATGTTTCTTTTTTTCCATTTTCCCTAATCATAACTATGAGTGTAATAACAAGTAAGTCTAACTGGACGAGGAGTCTAACTGCAGAGCCGAGTACGCTACTCTTTTTGTCATGTTTTCTAACATTGAGCTGTTCCTATTATTGCGGAGATGTTAGTTGACATTGATTTGATGCTTAAAATCTCTAAGGAGTATTTTCTTATGATTTCTAAATAGATTTACCAGCACAATGATGATATATTTTTCTTGTAAGTCACATGTAAGTCACTGAACTCAAAACTATGCATATCCATACCACACTATATCTACGTATTCAGATTTGACTGAGATATGATTCAGAGAAGAAATTGTTCAAATATTAGAAACTCCAGGTTTCATGAAGGACATTCAAAGCTCTTCTTTGAATTATGGTTGTTTTTTGCTCTGCTCTCTGCCAAGATGATCCCACACTGCCTTTATAATGTTGAGGTCTGGGCTCTGAGGAGGCCAATCCATGACTGATGGTGTTCCACTGTGTATTTTTCTATCCAGGTATGGTTTTACTGCATTGGCAGTGTATTTGAGATCATTTTCATGGTGAAAATTGAAGCTATTGTCAATCAAATGCTTTCCAGATGGTACTGCATGATGGATCAAAATCTGACTGTACTTTTCTGTGTTCATAAATCCATCAATATGGACAAGATCTCCAGCACCACTGACTGAAATGCAGCTCCAAGCCATGACAGAGCCTCTGCTGTGTTTTATAGTAGGCTGTACACACTTGCTGTTGTGCCTCCCTCTGACCTCTTTTGAACATGTTGGCGAGTTGAACCACATCATCACTCCATAGGGCCTTTTGATTTTCAGTCCAGTTCTTGTATAATTTGGCAAACCTCAGCCTTTTCTCCCTGTTTCCCTTCTTTAAGAATGACATCACCCTTCTGCTGAGACTATTTTTGATGATTCAGTCAACAGTAGATGGATTAACTGAAGGGCCAGTTGCATCTCTCAGGCTATGTAAGGTGTTTGCAGGATTTCTTCCTTTTTTTTAGGACATGACCTTCAGATACTGTTCATCTGCTGTAGATAGTTTTTAGGCCTGACACTTGTTTGTTTGTCCTCCAGTTGCCCAGTTTCCTCAAATCATTTACAGACACACTCCATGCCAATTCAGAGTATCCCAAGTTATTAGCTATTACCTCTTTGGGTAATACTTTGCAAAACTAATGTTTCATGTTAAACTGTGCTGTCTTTGGCATACCTAAAGCTATCTTTTCATATATTTACCTAAAGAAAATGTGACAAATTAAGTATTTTAGGGAAAAACAAATATGCCTAAAGGTACAATTTAAAATTGGTTCTTTGCTAAGTTTGCTAAGCACAGGTTCATTCCTTGAGTTAGGTGCTTTTTTATGGGAGAAAAATGTATAAGTCAGTGTAAAATGGCCTAATAAACAAACAAACAATCCGCCAAAAAATTCCTGTGAAAAAGGTGCAAGGACTGTCTAAAGAAAAACTTTGAAAGACCTTCAGAAAGTCTGGAAAACTATTGCTTAAAAAATGAGTTGAGTTGCTCAAGACCGTAGACACCTTTTTGTACATTATGGCTGAATAAGGTACATTTTCACATTAGACTGTACTTAGATTTGTGATCTCATCACAAGTGGAAATAATTCGTACCTGGTTTGGATCCTTCCGCCACAGAGCCGTTATACACCTGGTTTTGAAACTCGGGTCTGTTGTCATTCATGTCGATCACATAGATGTACAGATCGATTGGATTTTCCACCTGGTTCCCATTCATGTCCACTGCATGTGCACGCAGCTATAAAAAGGCCCAAGCAAAAGAAAAAAAAATGATATCATTAGCATTCAGTACAGCATTTGAGGTTGACTGAATATTCCATATATAGCTCAACTAAGTCTGATAACGAGGCATCGGATTGATTTATTTGACACTGTGCAAAGATTCTGCAGAAAGGAAAAACCTCTGTACCAACAGCTTCCTTGACTTTTTTAATTAGCATCTTCATTTAATCTGCAAATATTCTGTTTCGTGTCTGCCAACAGGGCATGAGTATCCTGTTGGTACCTTGGCATGGACCACAACAGCACAGACAGGGGCAAAGCAGTGAAATGTTCCAAACACACAAACAACACCTATTTTGTTGTTAGCACAGCCAGAGGCCTGAAAAATATCAGAGAGGTGTTGCTGCTCAAGCTGTGGTTTCTTTTTGTTCAGGGAGAATGTTTGTCTCAGTTTGTTTTGACAAACCCATCCATTTGGATGGATGTCTCCGTCTGATGAGCTGTTCCTTGACAATTCACAGTGTGAGAAGAGAGAGAGAGAGGAGAGGGAAAGAAAGAAGGGGCGTAAAAAAGCAGCACAGGAAAAAAAGCGGCGAATGAGATGGGATGGAGAAGAGAAGAGTGAATGAGTCCTGTGGAAGCAAATGAGAGATGAAAATACAAAGAGGCAGTGTGGAGGTGAGGGGGCTTGAACAGGGACGAGTGACAAAAGCAATCATCATCTGCAGTGGGATGTCTTAATCTCCACCACTGCTCTAACACACCCTCGTCCCCCCACCAATCCCCTCTAATGATATCTAATACAACGCAAAGCTTTGTAATAGCCCTGGAACCAAACTGGCGCTGTTCACCATGACTTACATTACTCTCATTCAATTGCATACACATTCGTATCCTCTGCAGAAATGTTATTCAATCACAGCTTGGCTTGTTAAATGGAGAAGGGCTCTCATTCTGGCTAAAACCGACACGCTGGCAGAAAAATATTTTGTCTGCACACAGTCGAGGAGGGTCTTCCTGTCAGCCTGTTTACAGGAAGCCGTGATGCATTGTGGGGTGACATGAAAGATTGAATGGCGGCACCTGCCTTTGCCAAAACACCACCAATCATGTCGGCTTTTGTGCCTGTCTGTCAAGGATTCATCGAACCATAGCCGAACTGCTTGAGCATTCACACATGCATCCAAACACCAATTCAGATACATGTTTACACATATTAACACGGATGCCGATGAGCAGAAAGATTACACACTGGGGAGGCGTGCACAGCCAATCAAAAGAGCCCTCTTTAGCCACTTAATGATCCTCAAGATGCTAGTTTTCCATTGGCTGAAGCACAGCAAACAAACATGGAGAGGAGACCCAACAAACAAACAAGCCCAATCTGTTTTCTCAGCTGTGAACACTGCACAGTGAGGAAGTGTGACTGTGATATGTGCGACTGCGATATGTGTGGCTGCCTCAACTGCATGGGTGTGTATGTGCGACTGCTGTGTATTTTTGTCTTTGTGTCACACTGTCTTTTCGTTTGTGTGTGTTCTGTCCTTTTTGCTTGTGGATTTGTGCATGTGTATATTCCTGCACATTTTCTTTTATTTCTATATGTGTCAGCATTTATATATTCACATTTCTGCATGTGTCTTTCTGTGTATGTTCTCGGGAGTCTGTTTATGTGTCTCTGCGTTTGTGTGCTCAGCAGCGGGGTTGGAAATGTGATCAGAGGGCCTGGAGGAGTGTGCGTTGTGCAAACTGCAAATATATGTGTGGAAAGCGACATCAGTATTCTGCAGCGTGAGCTTTAGGATGACTGGACCAACCACAGAGGCGAAATACAGTTTGTACTTTGCACCACTGGCTCCCTTAGCCAATGTATAGCTATACTAGCATGGTGCTTCAAGTGGAGTGTTTATTTTTTCTGCTAAGATTCTGAGGCTAAAGCTACCGTTCCACCTATATATCACAAAAGGTATTTTAAACAAATGCTTTTGAAAACAACTTCATATGATTTTTAAGCGATAATTTCATTTATTGAGGAAAAAAAGTCTATCCAAACCAACCTGAACTGTGAGCATAATCTGCAGTTTAAATTGTAGCTTTAAGGATTGCGTTACTAGCAGCCTGTCACAAAATCACATAATTTGTTCTCTTTAGTTGAATCTATCTGAAATTGATCTGTAAAACACGGTGGAGGTGCTGGCATTGTTTGGGCTGTATTTCAGCCAAAGGTGTCAAGAATCTTGTCAAAATTGAACACAGAAAAGTACTGCCAACCATACCAAGGCAAAACACACACACAATGGAATACTATCAGTCATGGATTGGCCTCCCTAGAGCCATGACCTCAACATTATTTAAGCAGTGTGGGATCATCTTAATAGAGCACCGAGTTCAGGCTGTGTTGAAGAATGCAGGTGGTCATAACAAATGTTGACTTTCAAGCTTGTTAGAACTGTACACTGTAATCTGTCTTTTCCTCATATATTGTATTTCCATATATGTGTGCACATGTTTAAATTAATTGTTTCACATTTCCCATTTACCTTGCAAAATATGAAGAAATCATGGGTCGCTCAACTTTAACACATTAGTCTTAGCACATTTATGTTTGAACATTTCAATATACGTACTCACTCGTTGTTGTAGTGTGGCTGAGAACAGTGCTACATTTTAACTAGCAACAGGCCACCAGGATCAAGACTCATGTAGTGATTAATGACTTCTGGCCAATGCTCATGTTGAGAGTTAATTAGTAATTAACTTGCAACACTCATGCCTCAGTCCAATGTATGAGACGTGAGTGTTGCAAAGAAAAACTTAGATCTTCATTTCATAACATGTAAAATTAATATTGTGAAGCGCCATTCTTATCTCACTAAAAGAAATAACCAATAGGTTGTTCAGAGATGATTTATTTTCAAGTCATCTAAACCAAATCCATTGCTTTAACTTAAAATTAAGAAGAGCTCACTTAATTAGGCACGGAATATTAAGCTCATGAGTTATCCTTTACAAATGTGTCATACATAAACTCACATGAACATGAAGACCAAGATAGTGTTGAAACTTTTTCTGTCTCACCTGTCATATAGAACAGCAGATAGCAGTCTAGATAAGACTGTTATCACCGTTAGAAACATTCAGTTTGGATTTGGTCAGCTTGCTGCATGAGTGGAGCTTACAGGAAGCAGGACACAGGGCAGCTACTCAATTGCTGTATATTTAGTGGACAATTACCTGTGCAAGTCCCATATTGTTGCTATGCCCATTTTGGCAAAGTCTACACAGAGACTCTGTATTAGAGAGCTGGCAAAGAGTGTTTAATGCTTGCTTGACTGTGTTGGATCTTTGCATGCTCACATGACGTGTAGCTAGATAAAGTCTGGAAATGCGATAAAGCGTGTACACTATTTCAATTATACCTCACTCACAATCACTCACATTTATAACTTATCATTTCAATTGTAGTTTAGACTTTTAGACTTTTGGAGGCCATGAGTTTCCAGATTTGTGTTTTGTTTAAGACAAGCTAGCTTAGAAAATAAAGTCCAGTGAATTTGAATATCTTTTGATTTTTTAAAGTCAAGTGCCAGCAGTTGGTCAAAGTTTAAACTTATTTACTGACATATCTTAACATCCTTTAGAAAGAATGGCATAAAAAATGTGTCCAGCTCTTTCATTTAACTCCAAATGCATGTGAAAGTAATTACATTACCATTAGTGTCTATTTTTAAAGCCATTTAGTACATATTAACATCATGGCGTCACAACATAAGCATGCTAGTATTGTCATTTTAAGCCTCACAAAGCTGTTACTGTAGCTGAATGCCTTATCTTGTTAAATATCAATATAAATACAGTAATAAGTATAATGGTTCCAGAAAATTGCTTGTATTTGAGGCCAGTTGAAAAAATACTGTATACCAGCTGACCATGACCGGATCTTTCAGATTATGACCCTCCCTGTATGCTTAAGTGCATGCATTCATGCAACAAAAGATGAAAAAAGGAAAAAAACCCACCACATTTTGGGATTTTTTTTCTTGCAATTCTCCTTGTGCCCTGCTTCCTCACAGTAGGTCTGCCTTACAAAACTGAAGCTCAGGCTAACACCCACTCTCCTCACCTTACAGATCACTTCCCCCTGGTGCTAGTCTGTCAAAAACAGCAGCCTTGTCTCTCTTTTCTCTTGAACCCAAAACTAACAAGCAAAGTTTGGCCTATGAGGGCACACAGTAGTGCTGGGAACTTCCTATCAAGTTAAAAGGAGGAAAGTCGTAGACTAAATTTCCCGTGGGTCGATCACTAGCTACATTCTCCTGCAGTAAATCATACATCACATCACAAGCAGCATGGGCCCACGGTGTCTAAATAGGAGGGTCATTCAACTTGAAGTGCTCTCAACCATACATGCTGTTTTCACTACAGGCTGTGTCAAATAAGAACTGTTTACTGAGTGGTTGTCCTTTCCCAGGGACCAATAACCTGCATGCTTTATTGATCCCAATTTGCTGGTTGAGAGTACGAGCAGGTATGGTGAGACAACAATCACATACACACACAGCAGTGACCAGAGTCTGAATGCAGCAAGTGAGGGAACAAGAGGATCATCTGCATGAGAAAAGCAAAACAAAGCAATCAAGAAGACAATCAGATAGAGCTTTGTGTAATTTATCAATGGGTGTACAGTTTGTGCGCACGTGTGTGTGTGTGTGTGTGTGTGTGTGTATACATTCAAAGTTTGTACTGCTGGCATAATGCTGAGTGTGTGCAATGAAAACACCCCCTCCCCTCTTTCCTGCAAAGACAGGAGCATGCTTTTGAATTAGCTCTATCGGCGGCTCAGCCATCCATCACGCTGACAGGCGCGCAGGAGTTGTGACTCTGACACCAGCGCTCACCTCAAGTGGAGGTGTTAGTCTTTGCTGAGATAAATTGAAACCTGTAATGTGGGTATATGAACCAATGGCCTAGCATTAGCACAAGCCTCATGTGGCCCTGCATATTTAATTCACACATACGCAAAGCTATTTAACCCGAGGTTCCAGAGAGACCAGTTGCGAACTCAGTCCTCTGGTTTCTTGTGTGTGCATGTGTGTGTGTGTGGTGGGGAATCACTAGGCCACATGTAGGCTAACTATACAGCTGTCAGCCTGCCCCAATGAGCAGCACAGCTGCTCAGAGTGCATGAGGTGAGTTTGCAACAATGTGTGGGATTGAAGTGCAAAAAGGAAAAGTGGGACACGAGCAGAAAGTCAGAGAGGTGGGAAAGAAGACCTGAGCCCACCCAACGGTACATCAGCTATCAATCAGCATGCCATACACAGAAACACACACATATACCAGCCTGTACAAACACATGCCAAGCTACACACGCTTGTTAGCTCTGATTGTACAAATGTGCACAACAGTTTACCTGCACATCACTTTGCATTTGTGTGTTCAAATCCTCCTACTCTGCACTGTGATGCTAAACCTCAATCCATATGGCAGTTTCCGCGGCAGTGGGTTTTGTCAAACCATTCTTCATTTCATAGCTGACTTCGGCATCAATTAACGCCTGGAGCGGCTGATGTGAAGGTACTGTACATCAGAGCACTGATTGCTCTGAATGCACCCTGACTTGTCATTTAGTTTTGGCAGACAACATTACATGTTAAAATGAAAGGTAGATGGGGAAGAGATAGGCCCGGGCATATTTCCTCAGAGATAATTGGGAGATAATGAGACAGACATAACTGGAGCTAGAGAGAAAACAAAAACAGACGAGAGAGACATTTCTTTCTTACATGGAAGGAAGCTCTTTCCTCTCTGTCCAGAGGTTGGGTGACAAACATGTTGCCGCTGATGGGATCTATGTTGTAGATACCACTCGGGGGCTGATCAGCGCCTGCTCCGGTGATGCTGTAGCGGATGCCGACATCTTTATCCTGATCCGAGCGGATCTAAGGACAGAGCCAGAGAAACAAGTTGAACAGAGAGGAAAATCTTTTTTTTTTTTTGTCCTTTCAAGCTTTGCCTGCAATTGCAACAAAAAGTACAAAATGTTCAGAGCGGAACAGTATGTGACATAAATTGTCAAAAGCACACTATGACCTTAAACTAAAAGTTTGTGAGAAAACTAACAGTATGTGGAATGTTTGATAGATACGTTGATGATAACATTTTCACAAAAAGCTCTCTTTTGTGTTCAGTCTTTGAACCTAGAGCCCAGAGGTGAAAATGGAAGATTGAACAATGTGCACTGAGGGGAAATAGATGTACTGCCAGCAGATTTTTGTCCGATCTGTCGAGTTTTTGATTTTCTTTACTTTTACGGCAGATTTTCAGCAAACCTTGAAAAAAAAAAAAATCAACATGACTTCATGTCTAACAATGACAGTATTTCTGATGGATACTTTCCTGGACTGTGTAAACCTGACTAATGACTTCATTTTACATTTTTTCTCATTTCAACTTTTACACATTTAGTCAGAGGCAAAGAAAAAGGAGGTAATATGACACCGCTTCCTGTGGGATAGTATCTCTAGCACTGAAAAGCCGCACCACTGGTAATCCATGTTTCTTTGAGTTTGAATTTAGCTTTTTATTAGTTTTTAGGCTAAACAAAACAAAACAAAAAAAAAACATAGACTAAGTTTTTTTTTGTTTTTCTCCACTTATTCATTATCCAGATATCAACACTGGAAATCCTGAGAGCTGACCACTGCCCCCAGAGGCCAAGCCATCAGAAGATTCTTGATGGGTCCCCAGACTCTGCCATACTGGACTGCAGCTGGTAATGGTAGATTGCTGCAAGCGATCTCTCAGGAAGCAGAACAAGTTCTACCATTGCCAGCAGCAAACCGAGACTGTGGATTTTCTGTGCATCTGCAGGACAAGTCTCACGGATAAATGATGAATGACCTCGAAAACCTACCAGATCAACAGCAATCCAAAAACAAAACAGGATGGGCCTGGACTAGCTAACTTTCAAAATAAAATATTTACACATATCACCTTTAACTCTGTAATCATACTACACCTTTTTGTGTTGTTGTATGTTTGCAGTTACACTTTCTAGTAGTATGGACAGGCTTGGCTGTCTGTGGACAAATACTGATTACAGATAATTTGTTTATGTAATAGCAACCCTTAAGTACAGTTAAATACTAATTATATAGCTAATTCATACATTTTATTTGAAAGGGGCTATTTCTATCAGGGATGGACATTTGAGAGCTAGAGATTCAAAGTAACAAAAGACATTAAAAAGCAGCACACTTGGTTTTCACTTGACAACTGATGTGTCTTTATAGTGTAAAGGCTTCCACATTTACTAAACAAGTGACAGGTCCCCGGTTCAAGACCAGGAGGAGACCCAAATCCCTCAGTGCGACCTGTCAGGAAGGACATCTGGTGTAAAAATCTGTCAAATCACACACGTTGTGCTACCTGCTGTGGTGAATAAGGGAGCAGGCGGAAGAAGCTTGTTTCCATTTAATTACTATACATCACAACAAAAACCAGCTAGTAATCATAAAGATTTAGTGGTGATGTTTATGAAATGATGCCCTTTCCAGCCAATCAATTTCTCTATATTTTTTAAAATAACTTTATGGGAATAAAGTGGTTAAACTAAATAAGAAATCACAACAACAAGAAAAAAAACTGCTATTGATGTGAACCATAGTGTAAAAGATTTTTGTATGTTTGCTGTTGTCGTCATGTTGCATAATAACTTTCAGGTAACTGAATGCCTGCCTGGTAGTACTGGGTGAGAGATAAGAGGCTAAACATCTTGATTGTCTCAAATCTGTGCAAACGACTGATTACAATAGTCAATAACTAGCACACCTTGACTTTTTACAGGGATTTTACAGGGATTATGGATGGTCTTAAGTTAAGTGGCCACACTGTTGATTATAGGTTGTAAAGCTACAACTGAAAGCTAATTAAAATACTGATTAAAAGCTTTTAACAATTAAGTCATAAGCAATTTTGTTTATTAAATTCCTGAAAGTATTACAAATGGCCCAATAATTTGTTCTTTTAATTTAATCTATTATATATGATTATGATACGTTTGCATACACAAGTTTTATTGTCGTATCCAGAGAAAAACGGAAAATTATTAACTGTAATGAAACAAAACTGCAATACTTAATTCAAATAATATATATTAAAAGAGTATAGCAGACAAATAGTACAAATACTTCCAAAAATGTCGGCAGCGCAAGAGAGGGCAGTGTGTACACGTACTTGTGTATTCCAGCACATGTGCAGAAGGTATGTTTAAGATGACGCAGTCTTTGAGTGACCGTAGTGAGACTAGTGACGCGTAGAAAGAAGAGGGTTTATGGGAGGCGCGGAGTGAGAGAATCAATCAATAATCGGGATAGCTGCCAATTAAATTTGGTGTCGGTGTTTTAGCTCTGCAGTGGTAATCAAATAATCTTTCCTCTGACTTCAAACTCACGTCCTAAACACAATGCCGGGTTTCCTGTTTTTTTCTTTTTTCTTTATTGGGACTGCACCATCACTATGGTTACAAGTCAGAGGGAATAATGGAGAAATGAAGAAAAGGGAAGGCTTTACTCTTTTTTCTCTCCATCTTTCTCTTCCCCCTCCTATGCAATTTTCCTGGTCTGTGGGGCTGTAGATCATGCATGAAAATGAAATTACTTCATCCGTTCAGTGGTGACGGTGGCTGCTGCATAAAACATTTCTCTGTTTGAACATGATACCCTCTCTCTTAATTTCGAACGTGGTGCTCCCACACCCACGGTGCAGCGCTCCTCTGTAGCTTTCACAATTTTCATTTCCTGAGCTCACTTCACACAGGATCCATTTGTGGATGCTGCAGGTTCAGGTGTAATGTACAATATTATAAAAATTCTATCAATCAGTGCACTTAGGCTGTTCCATTTGGCATTTAATCACTGGAGCACGATGATACTGTAGGACTAATTGCATTTATTATTCACAACACCCACTATCTGCCAATCAAAGCAGGATGAAATTACGGCATAAACAATAACATAATTTGATCATTCACCCTCATCATCAGTGTCATTTGTTTGGATAACAGACAGATAATGCGGAGCAGATCAGACGCATTATGCATTTCAGTAATGAGAACGTGCCTGTGAAATCCTCTGTCTTATCTGTGAAGGAGACAAACATGTTAAGGACTCTGTGCTCAAAACCAGAAGAAATAAACTAATGCAAAACACACACACGTAGACACACACGCAAACAACAAACATCTGCTCAAGCTGCAGGGACAGCCAGAAAGAAGAAGAAGGAGCAGAAGAAAAAGAAAAATTTACCACCCTGAATCTGCTTTTTTTTTGCATAGACATTTCCTGGGTGGATAGGAAGCAGCTTGTAGTCATGTATGTGAGTTTAGTGAAGTGTTTGACAGGTAAGAGATTCTCTCTGTGTGCACCAATGCGTGGATCAAAAGGACCAGCTCAGTTCAATAATTCACAAGGCCGTCATGAGGGAATCATGAAATTTTCACCTGCCACGGGTCTGTGAGTCTGCATGCGGACTTGTGCACGTTTACTTGCTGACAGTGTGTGTGTGTGTGTGTGTGTGTGTTTGCGTGTGTGTTTGTGAGCAATCTGTTTCTTCGGCGGCACTTCAAAGCTCAGAGAGTGCTGTTGGCAATTCAGTATAATCGCCCCAAGAGGAGACAAAGGAACTCTTACCCATCATGCGGCCTTTTGCTCTTACACCTTCTTAAAATTCCACATCAAGGCCACATGAGACCAGATGTCATATTTGTTGGTGTCTCTTAATGAAGAGTCTTTATATCAATAAATTGAATAAATGAAGAAGCACGGCTTCTCGGAGCCCTGGGAATCCCATGAGTGACAACTGCTCAATTGAACCATTTGAATAGAATGCTAATGATGAAAGCAGGGATTTCTGTCCTCCTCTTGCTTTCTCTCTCAGTGTCTATCTATCCCCATCTTTAATTCTCCTTGTTATTTCAGTTCCTCCTAGCAGATAGAATGGCTACTAATCACACTTAAAATAGCAGGGAGAGGCAGATGCAAGGGACTTAACTGGCTGACTGTCTCAGTCAGATCAGACCAGACATCAGATAAGTGACCTATTTGTAGCTCTTTGAGAGTGATTTCCTTGATTACTGACAACTGCTAGGATCCTGTGAGACAAGCTATCAGCGTGAGAAGAAAGATGGAGAGGGATGGAGGCAGAGAGACACAGAGAACGAAAGCAATGGGAGTTGGAGAAAATTAGATGAAGAATTAGTGTTCTGCTTAAACTCCTTGGGGTGACACAAGGCACGCAAACAGATAGAAGAAAAGAAACGGAAAGGAATACATTTCCATTTATTTAGCATAGCGCCTGGCTGCCTAATTAGCGCACTGTGAAGTTTCAGTCTGTCCAAATCTCTTTTAATTGATCCAACCCAGTATGATCGCCCTATCTGCATAAGTAGTTTGATGCTGACATAAACAGGGACTAATTTGGTGTTTATTTGATGGCACTCTGTGTTTCATCTATTTACTCCGAGTCTAACTTATTTCTAGCAATGCTGCAAAATGAACAGAGCTGGATTTTGCTGTACAAGGGACAAGCACGTGTGAAGCTATTCTTCTCTTTCCCAGGAAACAACTATCTTTTAACCAGGAAGTCATTAGGACAGTGTGCTGCAGGCACCCATGGGATCATTAAGGGTTATGTGTGCCATGGGCTAATGTCACACAATAATGGGAATCTGTGGTTTACATGCTTTGATGGCCTCTTTTATGTCTCATCCATGCTTTCAGGCCTGTGTTGTAATCCTTTGGTTTTGCACATTCCTGGCTCACTCTATATTTTATTGCTCTGGGCTCAGTCACCTCACTTTGCCTTCTGGGCACATTAAAGGACCCCTCACAGGTTAGGGAGGCTTAAAAAAAAAACAATCTCCTGTTAATATACTCTTATCAAGAGGCCAATGGTGCATGCTGTTTACCACTAATGAACACTTTTTTTAATTGAGCAAATGCTTGCCCAAAAAGCATACCCTCCACTCGTGCAAATGTCCCACACATACACTGTACATACAGTGGGCAGTTAAATTAGTGCTACTCTTCTTACCGCCGCTGTAGTGGTTTGGAAAGAGTGGTAGAATGAATTCAAAATCAAAAAAGTTTAAGAAGAATCGCTACAATAAATCTGCACTAACAGTTTAAGCTTGCGCATCACTGCCTCCGCATCAGATCAGAGCTTATTTATAATAACCAGTCGTTGCGTTCTTACTTTTTCTATCACATATATTTGAACAAATAGTAAATAATGTTCATGTGTAAACAAACCGGCATTCAGAGCTAAATAGGCAGCTTGCTTGGTCGGCTGCAGAGCTGCTACTCCCCCAAATAAGCTTTTGTGCAATGTTATGTTTCATTGTTGTGGTGGGGATTATTTTCATGGTATGGTATGACTCCTCCCCTCTGGAGTGTTGGGTGTGTCTTCTGTTTATCTCCTCCTCCAGGCTGGATGGATACCGGATTGGCTGGTTCAAACTGAGACCCTGGGTTCGTGATTGGACGAGGGATTGGACAGCAGATTTAAGAACAGCTGACACCCATCACAGCTGGCTCTCCCTGCATCTGCTACTTCCAACCAAACGCCAGCTGATCAATAGTGCTTGAAATCGTGTGTGTGATAACCTTGAGTTACCTTTGTTCGCTTTGTTGATAGTTTGTGAAAGACAGAATCTGTGAGTTATGTTGGGTGAGTTAGAGTGCCTTTGTAAATTTTGTAAATAGTTGTCGCACATATTTCTGGTAAATTATCCACACTGTAAATACTGAGCACCGCAGCAAGTAGGCGTGAGCCGCCCTTTTTGTTTTGGAACCGTTTTCTCATGTTTTGTGATAGGAGTTAGGTTAAGATCATGTCTTTTGTTTATTTTCGTTTGGATAGGTAAGATTAGGGACTTTAGAGTATTTTTGTTTGTTATTTTGGGTCTAGCTCACGACCGAAGCCAATAAATTGCTGCTTGCCAAATTCAATTGCTAACTGGCCTTTCTTGGGAGTGGTTGGAGTGGGGACAGTCATCATAATCATGTTGGGTCCCGGTCATCCCCTAGGCCGGGTCGTAACACAGGGTACACCCTGGACATGTTGCCAGTCTGTCACAGGGCTAACACATATAGATAGACAACCATTCGCACTCACACCCACGGGCAATTTAGAGCCTCCAATTAACCTATCCCCACTAACTGCAAGTCTTTGGACTGTGGGAGGGAGCGGGAGTAAACCCACACAAACATGGGAAGAACATCAAACTCCACATAGAAAGACCCCAGCCTGATGGTGGAATTGAACTCAGGACCTTTTTGCTGTGAGGCAACAGTGCTAACCACTGTACCACCAAGCTGCCCCGCACAATA
>VVHJ01052579.1:2454-14187 GCA_015107715.1 Tylochromis polylepis
ATTTCCCAGTTTTGGTTTTTTTTTTTCCAGTTTCAAATTGGCTGCAGATCTGACAATCTTAGAGGCCGGCCAAAGTTTTCAATCCTCCGTTTGTGGTCGAAATAAACGAGCCTGAGAATGACTGCGAGAACGCATTACACGCTCACGTATTAGTTCTCTCACAGACAACCGAATAAGAGAAACGAATAGACTGAACGGGAAACTGAACACATGCATCCCTGTCAAAAAGAAACGCTTATAAATAAAT
Source organism: Tylochromis polylepis (assembly GCA_015107715.1). Taxonomy (NCBI): domain Eukaryota; kingdom Metazoa; phylum Chordata; class Actinopteri; order Cichliformes; family Cichlidae; genus Tylochromis; species Tylochromis polylepis. Next base: position 2,702 of record VVHJ01052579.1, read on the forward strand.
CATATCTGATTTAGAGCGGCCGATCTCCACATGAAGGCCACCTCCCTGTCGTGACATTTTAGGTCACATTAAAAATCTGAACCGCAGCTGGTTTGTTCATTTTGCTTTTGAACGTATTCTCGCTGCTGTGTCGCCACAATTCAGAAAACTTGAGACAATTAAGATGAACTTTTCTCCTCCCCAGAGCCATGATGAATGGCCAACTTACACACAATCAGAACTAAATAAAACTACGTAAATTGCCACGTGCTCTCTTGTACGTGTCCCCTACGCGAGGCGTTAGGTTTGTGTTTTTCTGTTTGAGGTTCCACTCTCACATTAACGCAAACACGTCTTTGTCTGTCTCTGACTCAGTCATGTGTTGCTTTGAGACCCACAAAGCTTCTGCAGCAGCTCTCAGCAACCCGGTCACCGCGTTTGACATTTCAAACTTCGGCATCACAAAATACGACTCATTATATTCGGCTGCCGAAGTATCAACGTTTTAAGATCTTTTTTAAAGAATGACTAAAATCTTTCAGCCTATTTGAGGCATTAATTTTAAGGCTTTTTGAGGGTGTGGAGTAACCCGCAACAAATGCATGTTTACTGTAAAATACCTGCACTTTTAAAAGCCTTCTAGCTCCTCATTACACTGTTGTTGAATATTTGGCCAGGCCTAAATGGACGCGTTGGCAGCAGATAAACGTTGGCCACTGGCGTCGGAAATTAAGCTCTTGTGCAGTGGCATGCAATATATAAGTGTCCCCATTTCGAAAGACTGGAAGCAACCCAGCACACACAGACGTACACAAATGCAAAGGGTCAGAACGAGGCTTCTGTGGAGTGATCTCAAAATAGCAGCAGCAGCAGCAATCCACCAAACTGAGATCAAATACGGCTTTGGAGTTTTGAAACCAGAGTCGTGGAACCGCAATGCCCCTCGAATCTAAACTATGAAATCCTTAAAAAAATCAATTTAAAAAAATCAATAAATCATAAAAAATCTTCCAGAGAAAGGGAAATGAAACATGTCCGTGTTCAAAGCGGATTTAGGTCCTTACGTGTCTTCTCAGCGGTGGTGACCGCGGGCCCTTCGGTCCCGTCCTGCAGCTGAGCGTATATGCTGATCTTATACTGCATGTTGGGCTTCAGGTTGTTGAAACAGTGCCTGCTCGCGCCTCCACTCAGTCTTGTCTCCTGCTTCTGACTACCTGCAATGAAAGTACAAAGAACGTTAGTGTCATTGTGATGTTACTGTTTGTTTGATTTGTTAATGATTGATGAACCAAATCCAATTACTGAAGTAATCAAACATCTTCCGCTTGTATTTGTTCACGCCATCCTAACAGTCAGGGTCCATTGGTGACATGTCAAACAGTTTTCTAAGAAAAACTTTTTATCCATAAAACACCAATCATTCACTTCTGCAGCTTCATTACAGGAAGCAGGTGGAACATTTTAATGAGTTAAAGAGAGGCATCCAGTGCAAAGATAATTATAATAACTCGCTCACTGCCAATCCAAATAAACCCAAATAAATATATATTCGACACAGGTGGGGGTGCAGCTGTTGGCGTGATGACATTGTTTATATAATTTGGATCATTTCTTTATCTTGTCAAGGTCCACGTCATCTTATAAATTGTTTAAGCTGTACATTATTTATGTTATTTTTTTGTTGTTCAAGTTATGGTGCTTTTATTTTGAAGGTCAAGCTTGCTACAAGTCTCGCTGTTTCCTTTTTGGAAGCCTAAGAAAAACACCTGTAAGCACAGAATGAGCCCGTAATGCTCTTTACTGAAAGTCACGTTAAGTGGAACGGACTTTAACTAGACACAAGCAAACCTCAGAAGAATGGTGACTAATTCCCTTTTTGCAGCATGCAGCCAACGAGTTTTCACGGTGAATAAACCAGTAAAGGAAAACCACTCGTGTGCCTGTGCTTCAAGAGAATTATAGGGAGCAAACAACAAACTAACTAACTAGATCTATTTGATAATGTATGTAGGGACAGGTAGGTGTAGGTATAGGTGGACAAATATCAGTTTTAATGGGAATATTGTCATAGGAGCCATTTTTAAATGCGTATATAGCTCATCTTAACCGAAAAGTGAATGAAACCGATTTGAGCAGCAGGACCCCGCCCCCCCCCACACACACACACACACACAGAACAGAGCAGGCAGCAGTGACAGCAGACACGACAATGATTAAGTCAGAAACAGAATGAACAAAAGAAGCTGGGATGGGGACGGGTCGCAAAGCGGCTTGTAGATGTGCAGTCCTTTTGACCACCTCTAGATAAGATTTGTCAATTGGATGCAAAGAAGGGAATCCACTGAGTCATAAGCTGATGTGGGCTGGGTGTGAAACACGCTCGCATGCCGAGGCGATATCCCACTCATGGTGCTTGGCTTGAATTCACGCAGAAATAACTGTTAAGGAGAAGCCGACGAATGATGGAAAAAATTAATTTCATATGAAAAACGGTGGTCATCCATTTCTGCAGTTTGAATCTTACTCAGTTTCATAAAATCAGCACCACATCGGTTCTCCATAGGCGGCAGCGTGTGCCTGCATGATAAACATTCATACTGGCTGTCCTTTAAGGCCGTCACAGAGCCGAAACATTCACTAGAACAGGGGTGGGGAACTCCAGGCCTCAAGGGCCGGTGTCCTTGATCCAACGCAGCTGATTTAAATAGCTGAATTATGATTTCAACATGTCCTGAAGTTCTCCAGAGGCCTGGTAATGAACCAATCACTTGATTCAGGCGTGTTGACCCAGGGTGACATCTAAAACCTGCAGGACACCGGCCCTTGAGGCCTGGAGTTCCCCACCCCTGCACTAGAAACTAAGGCCGTTGAACCCATAAATGCTCCAATGACAACAACCTTTTTTCTCAGGCATCCCAAAAAAGTAAGACCTCATCAAATAGAGTTTAATCCCTCAAAGATCCATGCCAGAAGTGACGCTATGCGTAATATTGCATATAATCTGTGATATAATTTAATCCCATTGATGATGGCTGGAAGCTCGAACTGTGAGGGAGTCATCACGCAGAGGAGCCTATAAGATGCCTAAATGCACAACAACGTTCCTGCGTAACTAAACTGGGATGAGAGTATAATAAGGGCGAAGAAATGATCCTGTGCAGGAAAAGATCAAAGAGTTATTTTTGTAAATTCTAGCTGAATATAGTAAAACCTTCTGTCCTGCAGGAAGATGTATGAAAACACACTTTACACTCCGTCTTTCCTTTCTATACCCATTCCCTAAATTGACCTCCCTCCATTCCCTTTAAATTCCAACCTGTTCAATAATAAAGCAGGATAACCACACATTTTCCTCATTCTCGGCAGCAGCTGTAATTATTTACCAGCTGTTCTAACATAAGTCATTATTTAGCTTCATTGTGTGCTGAAAGAACGAATACATTGGTTCTCCCTGAGGAGACACGGGGGAATTTGTGCCTTTTATGTGACGTTAATGATGGCAGTGTTATTGCTGGACGCCTAAAGGTGATGAATAACAGCTATTACTTTCCTATTTGGTGGATGATGGCTGTATTAAAAGTTAGTCTTACCTTTGAGGTGCTGACTGAGCGGCGGATGTTTAAAATCGATTCAGGGCCAGACCATCTGTTGTTTGATGTTATTTTTGGTGTGCTGGAGTGTGTTATCAGCGTCAGACAAAGAACGATTGTTTTTGTTGGTGGTTGCATAGAATCATAACCAAGGAAGTGACTTTTATAAGCATACGGCCGCTTTAGAGAGTTGACTTTGGTGCAGTGGCCTGTTTGGCAGCTGAAGTACAAATACACTAAAGTTCATCAGTTCATAAATAAATTGCAGAGAGTTTCATCAGAGTTTAACAGACACTGGAGGTAATTTGAAAACGTGTCTGGTGTCACCATGTGGCTGTTTTTCTTCCTAGAACATCGTGTTAATGTTGGCTGGGGACCATCATTGATGACGGCCAATCGAAATGCTGTAATAAAGCTTTGCAGCTAACTTGTTCTGTAGTGGAGGAAGTGCAGAGCTAAAGCAGAATTCTAGAGAAATGTGTTTGTGGGGGATGTAAGGAACAAATGCAGGATTTCGGTGGGAAACCAAAAGTAAGTGTGGGATTATCATCCTTAGCGTCGGTGGGCAAATAGCTGTCAGTGAGAGTTTGGTTAGGTTTAGGCACAAGACCTACTTGGTTATATTTAGAAAAAGATCATAAGTTAACCATGTATTCTAAGGAGCTTGGAAAGAAAAGCGTCTGGACTTCTTTAAGTTTCTTGAAGACGTTTCATCCGAGAAGCTTCTTCAGTTCTAAGAGCAAATGGTGGAGAGTCCCAGATTTAAAGCCCTATGGGAGTGTCCCCCCCAAGAGGGTCATGGACCCCCTGTGGATCCTCTACCTAATCACACGAGCCCAGGTGTGAAAACGGGTGTGGGTCTCAATCAGCCAAGGTTTCGGGTGAACCCATTGTGAAACCCATCCCCGCCCTATCATGTGATTTCCTGAGGTCAATCGGCCCAGGATGTATGTATTAGAAAACCTTTGCTTCAAATATGCACTTGGAGAACTTCTATACTATTATGAAGAATGGCCCCTCGCTGGACTTCCTGTTTCAGAGTGGGAAATTTGGAACATGGTCCACAGTGAGATTGTACCTGTGGGGTAAATATTTCTCATCTGGCAATTTTGTTTTTAGAACCAGTAGATATAGTTAGATTTTTATTTTTTTTTTTTATTCTTATGGATCATCACAGCACCACAGTCAGTTCCCTCCATTTTGATTTGGGTCATGAAGTAAGCAGCAACAGAGAACCACCAGCAGCTGAGAAGAGGTCCTCCTGTGAATCTAAATAGAGGTTTATACTGTACATGTATTAATAGAAAGTGGAATGATCCTGGTTTAATCCCAGTTGCAGTTGTGTTGTGATATCCCCCCCAAAAAAAATGATATCCGTCCGTTCCAGTGATTGTCTTAATCAACTGCAATTATAAAAGTTTTCTATCAGTAAACTTCATTTAATTCAGTTTTGTTTTATTTTCTATAGCACCAACTCAAAACAGCAGTTATCTTAAGGCGCTTTATATTGTAATGTAAACCTTACAATAATACAGAGAAAACCCCAGCAATGAGCGAGCACTTGGCGACAGTGGGAAGGGAAAACTCCCTTTTAACAGGAAGAAACCTTTGGCAGAACCAGGATATGTGGATATGCCGGGCTATACTGAATAAAGCTTTGTAGAGCTGGATTTTTTTCTTTTCTTTTTTTACATTGGCAGTAAAATGCATCGTGCAAAGTGCAAATAATATGAAAACGGTGTAAAAAATTCCACCTTTTAATCTGTGAGACGTGAACTCTCCGTTGGTGCTTTTCCTTCTGTTGCTCGTCTACAACTATAATATCACTGTAAAAACAGGGGGATGTGTCTTTTTATTATTCACACGCGCAGACGCCTTTGTAATTTTGACTGCGTCCTCATTCACGAGGGCTCGCCACAGCAGGTACCGTCGCATGTTTGATGTTTGGCAGATTTATACTCTGGGTTCCCTTCTAGGCCCCCAAGTGATTTGTCTCCCCTCCTGGGATCAAACACGGGGGCTTTTGCTTGCTATACATACATAAAACACATACTATTGAGCCACTACAGCAACCTAGCTTATATTACCCTCCCTGCCACACACAGACACACACACACAAAAAGAGATGAGATGGCTAACAATGAACGACTCTGTTGGATATTTAATTATGATATAAAAGGGAAACTTTAGGAAGGAGAAGGAGTAAGGGATCTGCGAGCAATGTTTAACGATGCAGACATAATTTAGCCTGACACTAAAGTTAATTACCTGACGGTCTAGTTAAAAGAAAGTCACCGGTGGGCTGTAAACAAAAACATGTTTCTACAAGCAGGACGTATTTGCTGAATTTACCCGAGCACTTCAGAGTCTCAGCAGAAAACACTGCAAATGTAACGTTCGGATGCATGGGTTTGATTGTCGTTTCCACGCGCACCGACTCGTGCAGATGGCAGGCTTCACTTCCCTTCCTTTTCACACTCCCACACATAATGAACTCTAAATAGAAGCAGTTCAGTTTTTATTGTTTTTTTTTTTTAAAGATATTCTTACAATCAAAGAAAAGAAAAGTTGCAGGTGCAACGAAAAACTTCAACAGAGAAAACTTCATAAGAAGAAAATAACTGTACTTTTTTCCCATCCTCCTTAAAGTTTACCTCTGAGAATAGACACAACAAGGCATAATTACTGTCACTCCTGTAACAAGCGCATCTCCTCGCTCGGCAGCCGTAATCGCGACCTTTTGTCTTTTTTGTTCGCTGTATTTCACCTCGTGCAGCAAATGTAAATGTCACCCGTGCTGTGATCCGTAAGCCTTCCTTTCCTACAGAGCGGCACAGTGTCTGATTGTACAGCCAAACCTTTAAAGTGTCGGCACGTCTCAGATGGGATACAACAATATCTTTGTCATCTCTGGCTGCTTAGGGATTCAGAAAATTGGACCCTCTGCTTGAGCTACATACTGAAACTCCTACTGATGAAAGCATGCGAGAGCATGAATGAGGCTGCTCTCCTACTGCACTGGATATGCGGCGTAGGAGCTTGATGGAAAAAAAACTGAGGGGACGAATTGCAGTTATGCATACAGCATTTTGTAAATGCTAAAGCAACAGTGACGCACTGTCGCATTTAACTCCTCGCCTTCATCCGGAGCCAGCAGCATGATGGGAGAATAGTTCAAATTTGCACGCATGCATTAATATTGCACTTGCAAACATCTCCCAAACTATAGCAGCAAAATGTTTCTGAGTTCACACTGAGAATTTAGCATGTTGTGTATTTAAAATGCGTGCAGGTCCTTCTTGATTCAGCGACACTTTAAAGCCAAGTGTTTGTGTTTGTGCCAGGCTTTGTAGGCACACAAAGATAATCTAATATTGATCTGGTACACAAGCTTATTTGCCAAGATTACTGCACATGTTTTGTTTTTCAGTATTATTGCATTAACAGTGTTTATAGCAACTTTATATAAATATGGAAGAGAATCTTTATCAGAGCCATTTTCGTGTCTTAACTGAACAGACCGAGTAATCACGTACGGGCAGGGCGGGAGAAGGTAGTGAACCTTTGAATTTAGTAACTTGTTGAGGCTCCAAACAGCGGCGACCACCTGACATTTCTTTTCACGGCCCATGAGGCTTGCACAACGATGAGGAGAACTCCTATATAACTGTTCCAGTTCATCAGCACCTCTGGGATGGTTTGACTGAAAAAGCACACTTTAGGTCACGCTACATCCTCTCACCTGCTTAATGTCGTGACTCTGACCTTTTTAATCATTAAGGTTTTGATTTATTCGTTTCAGGTCACGGACTGATTCCCTGACATTCTCCTCTGAAATTCCTTGACACATTTTTTTTTTTACATTTATTGCTCTCCAAGTCATTGGAAGGTGCCGAATCAGCCCCATTTCGGGACGCTCCCTCCGCGGCGCTTCACAGTTCGAACGACTGGGCCTTTTTCCTCCGACAAAGCACAAAGAGGTTCACCTCTTCTTTTTCCAAGCGTGCGCTGTGAGACAGTGTGCTTATTAAAGGCAGAGAAATCAAAACTATTTTTGTTCGCTGTGTTGTATCCTCAAGTGAGACGTAGACCAAGAGTTCGGGGTTCACATTTTCACACAAAAATATAATCTTAAAAGATGGATAAAATATAATTGTATACTGGAGTATGAAAAATGTCTTTCCCTAATTCAGAATGAAAGGGTGGTAAATTTGTTTCCTTGGTGTGCGTGCAAAGCTTGGCACAAACACTGGAACCATCCAACAGATCTTCCACCACCTACAAACGTGTCTTTTTTTAGCAGCTTGAGATCCTGCATGTGGTCACCGAGTCGAGCAGATATTGGGATAAAAGGAACTCCACTTGCAAATATATTAACTACAAACCTTCATGATGAAAACAGGTTAATAGGTCCTGAGTTCACTCACTAGGACTTAAAATGTTAATACTGACAAACACTTACTTACACGAATGTCCCAGGCTGACCTTTATTTTACACTACACAGTGTAGATGGGGGGGTATAAGCAAAACATCACACAGAAGGAATACGACCTTACGCCTTTAAAGATCATGCCGCCATTACTGTACTCACCAACCATCGACTCGAGGGCCACTCTGTAGGTGTTGGCGTGTCGGTGCGGCTGCCACTGGGCACACAGACCATTCATCCTCACCTGATATGTACTCAGGTTGGTCACGCCCAGGTACACTGCAGGAAAGAAGCAGAAAAACGTGAGTGCTTTTACGTGAAGAGCAGCTATTTACTACTCCAGACATTATTTGGAAATTCCATTCTTGAATCTGTCACTTAAGTCGGAGCACTGTATTTGAGTTTTAAAAAAATAACTAAATGCTCAAGAACGTCTACTTCGGTTCAGTGGGAGCTCTTGAATGAACGGCTATAGCTCAAGAATGTAGGGTTTCAACTTTTACCGTCTTTTAATAATACTGTAAGCAATAATGATATCACAGCGCCGTGAGCCTCTTCATGGCACGCACCAATTAAGTGTCACATATGAGACAAGCAGCAGTCAATTTCCAGCAGCAGCCTCCTGACGCCAGAAGCCCACGACGAGCTGCGGAGGATTCTGTGTTTTATGTACACACCTAACATCTGCTGTAGTTATTTAGAAACTGCTGCTATAGAGAGAAGTGTCTTGTATTATTGTTAGATTTAAATTGAACCAAAAATGATGCAAAGTTTAAGACCACTTGAAAGATGGCAAAAAAAAAAAAAAATCCTGCACAGACTTGGCCTTTTAAAGGCACGTGGTCCGAAACGTTTGATCAGCTGTAAAACAGCCTGTTTCAGTTTAAGTGTAGTTTTCAATAAATTGCATGCTCAAAAAAAAAAAGCTCTGCCTGGAACCTTGTTAAGATCCAACTGTGCAAAATGGGATTTTTTTTTGCCATTTTTCAAGAGGTCTTAAACTTTTGATCGGGACTGTATTTCCAAAACTGAAACCAAAATCTGGCTGTCTTTGTCTAGAAAAGAGCATAAATTCTTGCTTCAGCCATTTAGCTCCCTTCACGCAGATCTCACAGTCTTAGAACAGATGTGGTGTGGGTCACTGACTGCTATATTATTGGACATTTTAATGCAATTTGATGTCTCTCCTGTGGCGGAGGCTACGAATTTTGATGTCATGAGTCTGCACACGAACAAAAGCGGCACTGAGACATAAAACAAAACTTTTCTGGAACTCTAAAAATGTGCATTATAAACTTGTAAGCATTCTTCTCTATACTGCCATAACAGCAAAGCTATATATATGTTTAACAGCACTCGGTTCACATCTGAGAAACCGCACACCATCCTGTTTCCACGCGGCAGACGCAAAAGTCTCTGGCCAGTTGGTTTCAAGGACACCAAAGTGCACTTCCATGAAGTTATTTACAGACACACAGAGAAATATAGCTGCACTGTCTCTGCTTCAGAAGTCTGGCTTATGCACACACGCCCAAACAAACCCACACACACTCTGTTTATGCAAATGGTATGTATGCGCTTTTATCGTGCGACTTTTGAAAGCAGCTCTTGTTCTCAGTTGAAAAACATTAGCATGCGTGTTTCTGTGAGCTGGTAATGGCCTGTACAGCTCAGTATCTTTCACATTCCCTCTGACAAAACAGAACATTCCCAGTTGAGCCAAATATCTAATCTGCATTATTTTGAACTTCATACAAATGCATAATGTATCCCTGCATAATATTTCTGTAAACCTCTCAGCAAGTGATTTAATGAGGAGACGCAAAGGGATTCTTAATTCAGCATATATATCTCTACATAGTAAAGACAGCGGGAGACAAAACTCTCCAGCTGTCTGAATACGCTGTTATTGATAATCTGCCAGTATTCGAAGGGAATTATTGGTGCTCTAGAAATTTCACACAGAGGAAAATGTTGAGAATCATCAGCAGTATCTTTGATTCAGTGGTCCCACTTCACCACGACAATCCAGCACAGCGTTTCTGTTTCTGCTGATGCGGCACATTCAAACTCGCACTCCATCTCACCCACACTCGTTAACAAAAACCCATGATGCTTATTCACTGGGGCAGTTACTCACTCCCACCCCCGAAAGAGCAATGCACCGTTTACAAGCGGCGTGACCTCAGACTTTCACGCTGCTTCACACTGTCCCACTGGGCACAGACGGTCACACTCCCTGAGAGTTAAAGTAAGGAGCGCAGATGGATGTAAAAGCAGCTGTTTCTTTGTCTTGTAAAGACTACGCTGAGGCTCTTCTGGAAACTTATATTCTGTAGATACCTGCTGGTCATAGATATGTTCAAGCAAACGGTGTACTGGAGACATTTCGAGTCCCATATCCTAACCAAAGGGTGTTGCAGGATCAACTATAAAGAGCTAGATACAGCTAGATTAGCTTGCGCAACAATCTCCCACGTGCAATGGAGAAAGTATCTAATGCGCCACATTCAGCCATGAGAGATGGAAACATTAACGATTAGCTCATCCACTTTATATTTTACTGATTAGTATCTGTTAAGATGCAAAATGTGTCAGTTTCTCAGGCTCTGTCCAAAGAAACAACAAGGCTGACCTCAACAAAAATGCACTTTTACGGAGATGTTATGTTAGGATTGTGAAATTTTCTGTCACGTCTATATATGTTGAATGTTACCATGGTGAACACTCAAACTGCTCTTAATTCTTGGTTCAGATTATGTCAGTGAAAGCAGACGGCACACAACAGCCTGCGACCACCTTTTGGTAAAATCTTCTGTTTGCAAGAGATAGCCAATTAGAAAGTGGCCACGAAGTGAAGGAGATGGATTCAGACAGCTGATAAACTGGGGGCCGCACCAGTGCAAACGAATAAGGATCATTTTGAATTCCCAAAAAGTTGAGTCTGCTCATCTGGACGTAGCGTTTTCAGTGGGAGAAACGTTTCGCCTCTCATCCAAGTGACTTCTTCAGTCTCAGCTGACTGCTGGTTTTCCTAACCTTATAAACAGTATGTCAATAGCATTGTCTTGTTCTAACTGACAAGAATACTTACGAGCCCCTGAAACAAGACCCAGGAAGTGGTTACAGGAAGAGGGCGATAGATCGTCTGAAGTAGTGACAACAACACAATGCTACTGACCTGACCTCATACCACAGGCTATACCCAGGGGAATCTACACCTCGTCTGTATGGTTTACTGAATTACTACATAAACAGGGTGTACCTTTAAGACCAATTATCTATATAATCAGCTCAGTCACTAGTGACGGAAATAACAGCGTTAAAAGTAACGCCGTTACTTTTTTCAGTAATTAGTACTCTAATGAATGACTATTTTTATCATTACAACGCCGTTACCGGACGCGTTACTATTTTTCAACACACAGACGGTTGAAGCTGTCTTCAGCTTACCGGGAGCTGGGGGGGGGGGGGGGGGCGAAACCGG